>JAZGTJ010013647.1:0-14793 GCA_036877575.1 Botia almorhae
CACCGCTCCAAAAACATCAGTTCTAATGAACTGACAAGCATTACACTATGGTAATCTATTGTCTGAGTCCATGAGCCATGAATAACCTGCTTGCTCATCTGTGGAATATAGAGAGGCACCATTTATCCACAAATACCCTCACAAAACCACATATGTTGATCTGGGATTTGTAGCATATAGGCTACATATAAGTCCCGTGAGAGTAACTAACTATACATTTAGACAGCTTGAAACGATTTTTTTTTAAGCAATTTATATCTTAGCTCTAATGTTTTGGGTACATTTTCAAAATGTTGATTTATATCTTAACTCTGTTTTGATCACATTTTCAAAATGTTGAGTTATATCTTAACTCTGTTTTGATCACATTTTTAAACACATTGTCATCATATATAATGTGAAACAGATGCTTCTTTCTCCCTCTCTCGATTCTAGAACCAACCGATAACGCCAGCGTCAACTTTATGACATACAAGGGTGATTATTACGTCAGCACAGAGACAAACTTCATGCACAGATTGGATCCAGAGACTCTGGAGAGCAAACAGAAGGTAGAAGAAGATCAAGTATATTCTACATTCTAAATTATTAGGGGGCCGAAAACATAATATATATTTACTTCATGAGAAGTCACATAACCCTTTAAGGACGACTGGTATTTGTAGGTGGACTGGAGCAAGTTCATAGCAGTAAATGGTGCTACTGCTCATCCACACATTGATCCAGATGGCACAGTTTACAACATGGGTAACTCGTATGGCAAAAAAGGTTAGATTCCTCATGTGATCTAGGGTGCAATATGATCACCAGCTGAGATTTGGTTTGGAGACATGAAGTTGTGCTGTGATGTGTGTTTTATAGGAACATGCTATAACATCATCAGGGTGCCTCCTGAAAGAGAAGGTCCAGAAGATACGCTAGAGGGAGCAAAGATATTATGCTCCATTGCTCCTCATGACAAATCCAAACCCTCTTATTATCACAGCTTTGGTAAGCGTCGAACAACATTTGTCATCTTCAGCATGACAATTTTTTAGATGATTGAAATAAACACGAGCTTCTAAGACAGACAGACAGATTTCGTATATTTTTTCTGCAGGAAATAACTATCATGTGTCATTATATTGCAAGGCACTTGTCTGAATGATCTAATCATGGAATCTGAATGAAGTGATCTTATAAATGTGCAGAACTGACAAGTCTTAATTATCTTCTCCTGGATATTTCAGGCATGTCAGAGAACTATGTTGTGTTCATTGAGCAGCCCATTAAGCTGGATCTGTTAAAGATAATGACAAGCAGGTTCAGGGGCAAAGCGATAAATGGGTGTATTTACTGGGACCCCAACCAGGAAACCATCTTCCACCTTATTAACAAACAAACTGGAAGGGTGAGATAATAATCATAAATTTAGTCTCACGATCGCATCATATATATTTTACTTACACGGTTATTATGCTATGTTATGATGAATTGTATGGCTCAGTGAATTCAAAACATATTCAATGTTTGATGATTCAAAACATACAGGAAAGGCATTCTGACAAAATTTGGTGTAGTACTAAAACTATTTTATAGTAATTAAACTAAAACACGTTGAACTATGACTTGATCTTTCATCAGGAGAGCCCAGTGAAGTACCATGCCAAGGCTTTGTCCACCTTCCATCAGATTAATGCTTTTGAGCAGGATGGCTTTCTCATGCTAGACATGTGCTGCTCTGATGACGGCCAAGCCATTAACAATTACCTTATTCAGAACATGCGACAATCAGGAGAGGCTTTGGATGAGGTGATGCGTTTCTCTAAACTCTTTTCTCTGTCTGTCTGTCCTTTATTTTTAACACGCCCCCTTGCTAACTGATATTTTCACCATAGACATTTATGGAAAATTACAATGACGTGAATTTATATACATTTTAATTTCATTTATTTCTTTTTTTCTATTTTCTCCTGTCACTCTTTTCATTCAGGTGTATAACAGTATGAGCCGTCCGTTTCCTCGTCGTTTTGTCCTTCCTCTGAACATCACAGAGGACACACCCCTGGAACAGAACCTCAACACAAGACCTGACAGCACGGCTACTGCCGTCTGCCGTACCAAAAACCAGGTGTGTTCTTTTGTGCTGCTCACATTGAATCTAAACAGCACAATACACATATGTGTAATTGGTATGTATACATAATATGGCTGAATCTTTGACTGTGCATTCATGAATTCTGATTAATGGAATGGCTATGCTAGACTGTTGTACATTAGATCGTATATTTGTAACATTTTAAATGTCATTATTTGGTAAGCTGTTTTATTGGCACATAAATACAGCACGTAGGTTTGGTGTATTAAGCGGAAACATTTGAAATGTTGGATTAGTGCATGTTTGGATAGTGTAAGAACAGGCGACAAAATAGGCACTGATGTACTGATAGATGTTATCAGCTGATGAACGCATCACCTCATTCCCTCTCTCAGGTGTACTGCACGTTTGAGGATCTCCATGGTGATGACATGGCAGTTTATGGAGGCATGGAGTTCCCCCATATTAACTATGCAAGATACAACACCAGACCCTACAGATACTTCTATGGTTGCGGTATGAATAACCTCGTGGGTGATTCCTTAATTAAGATGGATTTGGAGAGCAAAAAGTTGAAGGTGAGACTGAATAATGTGTGCTGCAGAATCATGAACAATAATGTCAAATGAGTTTTAGATTTTCAAAATGGCCGAACAATATGAGATGACAGTAATAAAAAGCATCTAATTAATTACAATAAAACATGATCAACAGCTATGGTGTCAGCCCGATCTCTACCCATCTGAGCCTATATTCGTTCCCTCACCAAACACTGAGGAAGAGGATGATGGGGTCATTCTGTCTGTGGTGATTACACCTACAAAGGTACCACACTGCCCCACGCACACTGAATATAAAGATGCAAGTAAGCGCAAAAGTAACATTTAGCATACAGCACACAAGCTCTGCACTTCATCACCTTTTCTGTAGGTAAATTACAGTTATCAAAGCATCTTTAATAATACGCATTTCTTTCTTCTCTCTACAGAATCAGAGTTCCTTTCTCTTAGTCCTAGATGCCAAAACCTTTGAAGAGCTGGGAAGAGCCGAAGTACCTGTCAATATTCCTTACGGATTCCATGGAATATTTAATTCCAGTGCATAACGATTATGGAATCACTTCAACAAAATATAACCATCATGGAATCACTTCAACAAAATGTAACCATCAAAACACACTGCTCAGCAGCTACTGTTGACAGCAAGATAACAATAGAAAAGTATTTCTAGAAAGAGATCCCAAAGAGATCTTAATCTCAGATCCTTTATATCACATCAAACACATTGAAAACGTAGTTTCCTGTAAAACTGAAACACAGAGATACAGCAAAAACTGTAGAGATTTTAAATTTCAGTTCAAAAAGAGTTTTTGTCACGGCACAGATAAATTCATCATATCCTAACAAAGAAAGATTGATTTTCATATTCCACTTAAAATGAAAGTAAGTTTTGATGTACTATGTAAACATTGTCAGAATTAAAAACTCCCATTTAAAAATTACCTTTAATTAAAGGGGTAAAAACAGCTTGTTTCAAAATAGTGGATAAGGATAAAAATAGATAAACACAAAACCATCTACAGTACATTTAAACATAAATTATGCCCCTCAGGTCTGTCTAATAACAGTAAAATAATGAGATTTAATACCACCAAAAGATGTTCATACTCCACTCAGTATTGTAAGTATAAAGAATAATAAGATATGGAGTTACTTACGTAATATGATACTTATGCAACACTTTTGCAGCTGATTTATGTTCTCATAATAGTATCACAGATATAATTTCATATGCCATTACTTGTGATTTGCATGTTTTTTATGAGGCTCTTGCATATCTTTTACGACTGTAAAACACTAGATTCAAATGTGAATATGTGCATCTCACTTTGACTGATAAACTGTATGGAAATACATAATTGTATATTTTCCCGCTCTACCTCTTATATTCTACAGTACGTGTTTACTTTTTAATGTTTATGTAAACATTTTTTATTTCATTTATAATACTTTGTATTTCGTACAAATTTCTAATTAATGTAATGATCACAAAATTATCACCAAAACTGTTATAAAGATTTTTACAAACAGTGCTTGGATTTATTACCCATATTTAATACCTATACCTCCATTTTTACAAAAACTTTCACAATGATTGTATTTAAATGATAAAACAAGAGCCATGTTTTTTTAGTGCAGTAATCATTACATCACAAATTTTGAAGGCATTTAAATGTATGGCCTAAAAATGGATCGCAATTACTTCTCCTGCCCACTAGAGAGCAGTACACACTTACGGCAGATACAGCCGAGTTTATTCAATAACCTGAGTGGCCTCGGTGTGTAAAACACATGCATTAATTCCGCACAACAAATCATGCATTTACAACATGATCATTAAGCAATTCTGCATTCATTCAGTCTATGTGGAGACTTTTGATTTGATCGGCGTGTGCAATGTGTGTGTGTGTGTATAACTGCTCTTGCATATTAACATCTCTGTGGC
This sequence comes from Botia almorhae, assembly GCA_036877575.1. Taxonomy (NCBI): domain Eukaryota; kingdom Metazoa; phylum Chordata; class Actinopteri; order Cypriniformes; family Botiidae; genus Botia; species Botia almorhae. The sequence continues at coordinate 4,583 of JAZGTJ010013647.1, forward strand.
TCAGCTAAATTGGGAGCACTCAAATTTCCCCTAATCCCTGCACATCAAACAGCAGGCAGAGCAGAGCAGATGCAGACAGACAGGCACTGCTCTCCTGTGGTATCTCGACCTGCCGGATCTTCTTTCTCTATACACAGTGCTGTTATTGTCCGTGTATGTGTGTTTGTGTGAGAGACACAGCTTGTGTTGTTTATCCCTCTGTCTCTCTATTCCACTGTTTTCAGGTTTAAAGTATGTTCTGACGGTCTGTGCACATTGATACACACACATGTATAAGCTATACAAGCTATAAGGAACTGAAAGGGCCTCACATAAACACAAGATAATGATATTTGCTCATCCAGCCTGTGATCTTAACCCTTACAGAAACCTGTTGACATTATTATATTCAAACCATATGGCTACTCATTACTATGAGTTAAATAGCAAGGGGCCACTTCAAATGATAATTTTTTGAAATGTCATATTTGTAAGGACATAAAATTGACCCTCACAAATTTAGGCAAACTTGAACACAGGCTTGAGATCCTAGCTTTCTTTTTTAATTTTTTATATAACCTGTTTTTAAGTATATGCTACTGATATTGGTAAGATAAATATGAATGATTGAATGAATGAATGAATGAACAAATGAATGAAACAAACAATCAAATGAACGTATAAACGAACAAATAAAATGACGGTCGAAATGGCGGGAAGTAAACCAATACACTAACCAGGTGGTGGACACAACAAAGACAGCTGTGTGAAAGTGTAAGTGTGTGTGTGTGTGTGTGTGTGTGTGCGGACAAATCCCACTCAGACACCTGCACTCAAAGCTTCCCGCTGCTGTACCTCCACTTCAAACAACCACCGTCACGCAGAGCGGAAACAAATATCTACAGAGAAGGGAACAAAAGATTTGGAAAGAAAGACTAAAAGAGAGAAAGTAAAGAACTCCCAAAAACTTTGTAAATGCAATCGACTTTGATACTTTTCTGCGGATCAAACTTAAAACACTGTTTAGATTTTCAGAGTGAAGTTACTCGAATCACAAGTTCTGAAATGTATTTATTTATAGCTCTGATTGCTCACAGAATGATGAAAGATAAAGACAGAACGTACATACAATAAAGTGTCTGCAAAACTACAATGCAATCTACTTTATTTGGACCCCTGTGTGGACTTCAGGGGAGCTGATATCAGAAAAGACATTGGTTAAAAGTAACTGCAAATATGGCAGAGAGCCAAATCTTGCATAATCTGTTTGAAGATGTCACATGGTTTGATATATTTTGTTATCTAATGCAAAGACGTTCATACATTCTGAACATCTAATCAGTGTATATAATTGTTAAAGACATTTAGACATTTTAAACGATCACTTAGATGTTGAAATATGTTATCACTGTTTATCATTACAGTAATGCATCTAAATGCATCTGAGGCATCAGTCACTAGAGTTACCAGAAACATCAAGGTAAAAGCTGTTCATGTGACTCAATGACTCAGACTGTAATTACTGTATTGTACTGTACTGTACTGTACATCACATCTTTGTCCAATGGTCCTTTGAGTTGCCTGAGCCTTCATGAGACATTGTAATTAACCTGCCCTCTATTAAGTATAGAGAGTTAAAAACAAGTGTAATAAATGCATTACTATTTAAAATAGTTATTATGATTATGATAATAGAAATAACTATTTACAATGATCTAACTAATAGATAATAGTTATTATGACTAATTTATTTTATGACTAATTTATAAAATATTTAAAAAAAGATCTTATTTAAAAAGGTAAAAATGGGCTCAGGTTTAACATATACTGTTGACGATTTCTACAAAGATTTTTCAAGGAAATGTTTGTGTAGAGAAGAATGTCTGTGCCCAGTGCTTTACAAATCATGCAGAAGAGAAGGAAATGAGTTCTAGCTGCATAATATCCTCCAAAAAGAGTTTATATGTTCGTTCCACAAAACAAAGTTACAGCTGCACCCTGGTCTGAAGCTGTACTATACCAGCAGAAAACATATACAGAGAAGAGATAACAACAGTAAAATGGCTTTTTTATAGTAGGTTTAAGGCAAGCATTTGGCACTTAGAAGTTTAGCAAATTACTACAAAACACAAGAACCCTTCACTTCTATCAGCTAATAGAATGTTAAGCTACGTGCAAAACATACAATGACCACAGTTCTCTGAATCACAGAGAACTTCAAAAGAAAAAGAGTTGAATCTAACACATATTTCTTCTATGGCTTCACAAAAACATTCTATAAACAATACACAATATTATAGAGTATAGAATGGAGTATATATAGATATATATATATCTATAATTATAGAGTATAGAACTGAACTCCACCGGTGTAGCTGACAATCTAACAACATACAGGTGCTTAATGTTATGGTTGCTATAACAACTATGCAGAACAATAAGACATTCCAGTGTTTTATACACAACTACAATCGCCCTGTTCACATGGCTTTTTGACTTGTAGTTTTTACTATGTCAGCGAGTGATAAGGCCCAATCTTCTGTACTATTGCTACTGCAATGCTAAAAGTCTTCCATTTAAATACTTTATCAAAACCAGTAACTGGATATTGCATGCGCTGTTGTAAACACAGTCAAAAATCAGAATATATTCTGTAAAAAAGTACATTTACAAGGGAAGAATAAATTGTATGTTCAGACCTACATACTCATGCATAAACATGCTCATCAAGCACATTCCATAATAATGCATCACCAGCAACATGGACACACACACACACACACCTTACCATTATTTCATCAATACACTATATACTCCCAGACTTATTTTAACCATAAAACATGGCTCACATATTAATCAGGTCTTCTAGTTTGGCCCTCTCTCTCTCACTTGCTGATACTAGAGCTCTCTGATTGGATAATGGAACTACTTCTTGTGACCAATAAGGGAGTACTGCACCTTTTCTTCTCCTAGCAACAACGGCGACTGTTTCCTTTCAGCACGACAAACTCACACCCGTGATATTACAATATGAATAATGGCAGATTCGCAGCTGTACAGAGGGAAGGCAGGAAAGCAATAAGTTTCTCCCTTCTGCCACCTTACTCTCCGTCATTAAACCCCTGCTGGTTTCTCCCTCCTCTCTGATTCATTTTCTCCCTCCCTGTACTTTCTCTGTCTTCCCGTTTTTCTCTCATCTTTTCTCTCTCACTCGGTCATACTTCATTTCTTATTTTTTCTATATTACCTTCTTCTGACTCTCCTCCTCACATCTCTCCTCTCCCCACCCCCATTACCCTCTCTTGGCTAACTGTGTGTCTCTGGTAGGGGCACACACAGCCGGCTCCTGTTTCATGCTCTTAAAGGAGCAGCATGTTTTTGGTTTGACTGAGGGACTATGCTGAGGGATTCTGGGTAATCATGCACTCGTTGACCCAGAGACAGGGAGAGAGATACTGCAGAAGGAGTCGCTGTGGAGCAAACGTCCCGCCAAAGTCTTTCTCTCTCTCTCTCTCTCTCTCACACATACACACACACACACACACCTTTTGCAAAAACTGCAACAGCCCATAGTTAAACATAGGAAACAGGTAGTCTAAAGTTATGTTTTAAATAAATTTTAGTGTATAAAGAAATATAAATGATTTACTGTATATAAATCCAATATAGCATTTCTTTATAATACAGTACATACATTTAATATAGTCATAAATATGCAATCGTTATAATATATTGTCAGTCATGTTATTTAAAGGGTCAGTCACTTTATTTTAAATAAAAACAATATAAACTGTTACAATATACAGGTTAATTATTTGAATGGAAAGAACACAGATTTGTTTAATAACAACATTATCTGTGTCAAATGTAAACATTTTTGGTACCAGTCAAGAGCCACAAAATCCCATTTTAAATAGATGATCTTTATGATGATGTTTATGGGCACTTTAATGTTACAGTGTAACATAAAATTTAAAATGTATTTCTTTATGTAGTATTGAGGTCACATGTTTGTAGCTTTGAAGATTTTCAAATGAGTTTCATGTATAGATTTTATTGTTTTACTTTTGTCCCAGACCCAATCGTAATCTTTAAACTATGTTTTAAATGTTTTAATTGAATATTAAATTAGCCTTGGGGAAACTGACAATGACAAAATGACAGAATTCTTCTGTGATGCATAAATATCTACAGACTACATGCTAAATTAAATAAGCGTGTGAAAAGCATTTTATTTTCTCAATTATCAAGGCTCACAAGTGCCCATAGTTTCAAAGAACAGCCCTATAATAGAGAGATTTGTATCATTAATGCACATACAATAGGCCAAAGCTTTACTTATATCTGACTAACTGCTGGCAACCATGTGTGTAAATAGCTTAATAGCTTCAAATGTCCTGCTGTTAGACGGCAGTGTCCTGCAGTTTGACAGGCTATACTCCAACTGACATGATTTTAAACAGCTTTTCTTATTATTTTATAACTATTATGCATGCAGTTTTGGTCTATAATATTGAGCGACTACGAATAATATTATTTGTTCTTCTAAAAATTAATTTGTCTCAATGCAGGACCATTAAGTGAACTACAGTCAAAATAATGTCTAAACAAACCACACACACACGCGCACACACACACACACTTTCTTGTAGAGCAACACATGCTTTATGCTACATTACACTGATTTTTTACTATGGCACTTACTACAGGTTTAGTGAGTGCAAAGTAAAGAGTGGGTGTGGTCAATTCAAAAAAGTAACCTACAGCTTAATTAGCACTGCAGTCATCCTTTAAGATCTTGCGATTCAAACTTGAGCTCCAAACTTGAGCTTTTCTGTTGAGCTCCACCAGCCGACCTCAGTTGACCTCTCTCCCCCTCTCTCTCCTTTCAGCTCTGTCTCACTCCTCATCTCTGCTCCAGAGGAATTCTGCCGCTGGGCTGTTTAATATTCCCTGTGCTTCAGTGCAGCCCGGCCAAAGCGAGCTGACACTACAGATTAACCACAGACAGAAGAAACGCTGCGGTGCTTTTGAGCCACGTGGACAGCCGCCAACTATATGCTTTTGGCCAGGTCGGACGGTAGGAGATCATTTAAAACAAGGAAAGTGGGAATAGAACAGAGAGAGAGAGAGAGAGAGAGAGAGAGAGAGAGAGAGAACTAAAAGGTGAGGATCTAAGATGGTGCACACAGCAGTTCATTGGCCGCAGTCACTCTGGTTGGGAGGTGTCAGCCTAATTTGTCAGCTGCTTGATGATGACCTCAAGCTAACCACAGGAAGATGGCATGGGGAATTTGCTAATAAGCTTCTGGCAAGACTGAGAACTTATGCCAAAAAAACATACTATCGGAACTATCTGTACCTTACATGGAGGTATATGACGAAATTATAAGACAACAACCACTGATATATCATACTGATTTTTTAAAAGCGAAACATTACAAAGCAAAGTTTAATTGTAAAATGCTTATAATGAATAATTAAATAAATCTCTCTTTTTGTGAAAAGTACAGTTCAGTGTACCAAAGGGCTAAATTCCCTCAGTGGCTTGGCTTATCTGTCCTCCCAAAGACAAGGCATCATGGGAAATCTGTGGAGTGAGACAGTCCATACAGGGAGGGGCTAGAGACCCACTGGCGCCAGCAGTATGTCTTTAGACACCTGGCATTTTGTTGGTGGTCAGGGTTACTATGGCAATCTGCCAAGACTTTGCCATTTCCCCAGAGGCAGTTCTAGACTGTACAGGTACATGTGTCTATTTTTCTATATTTTCTATTCTGTGCAAAATGTCACATAAAATATTTCGCATTCATTTCCGAATTGTCCAAATCTGGAGGATTAGTGATGGCCAAATTAATTTACACATGGTTATTTCCTCCCAAAGGAATGAAGAAGCCGTCACTGACAACAGCAGAATGAGAAACAAAGATGAACATACAACGAGAGAGTGTGTAAGCATAACAACTACAGCAGGAAAAAGAAAATTAAGACAAGGTAGGAAACAAGATAAATTAAACATGAGTCAGTATAAAGACCAGAACAGAAAAGAATAGGAAGAAAACATAAGGAAAGGAAAAGAGAAAACATACGCACCATGAAGAAAATCTGTCTTTTGCAGATTAGAACAATGGAGGGAGTCTTGAAGGAGTGAAAAACTGAATAATTTGGGAGGGTGGTGCACAGAAAAGGGGGAAGCTGCAGATTTTCAGTAAAGTTAGAGGAAAAGTTACAAAAGACAAACAGACATTATTAAAAGAAGATGGAGAAAAGCAAAATAAAGGAGGTTTTTATTTGGCTGTTTGGCAAAAATTGGCAAAAAGCTGTTCAATTAACTGTGGTATCCAAAAATATTTTAGGCAGATATAAGAAGAAAAAGAGAGAAAGCAAATGTAAAATGAAGTAAAATGGCTGAATATCAAGGGAATGAAAACCTAACACTAAGGGGCCAGAAAGGGGGGACCCTACAGACGAGAACAAAACAATGTCAGAAAAGCATTATGTTAATGAAAACAACAATTGCCATGTGAGAACCATTCGTTTCATTTATAGTTTACACTGCATTCATGACACTATTGTCATAAGAGTGAATTCTCAACGTAAGCTAAGAAGCTGAACAGTTCATAGTGTAACAGATTCCAGTATGTGCAAATAAATATATATTAGAATAGAGAAAACTCTATTCTTCATTCTATTGTGTGCATCCTGAATGACAGAAAGTAATAAACAAAAAACTGGTTACTTTCATCTAATCTCCAGTGCACAAAAGTTTTAGTCTTAGTCTTCTTTTTTCTTTCTTTCTTCCTTTCTCTTTAATTTTTAGAGAAAGAGATTCATACAGATTTACATTTTCATTTAAATGAATATATGGCAACAGGTTTATTTCATTCCATCTCATTTCAAATGAATAAGCTTTGCTGTGAAAGAACGTATTTCAAGCCTGCCACACACACACACACACACACACACACACATGCACACACACACACACACACACGCACAGTCATTTATCACTTATCACCACAATAACAAGTAGTCTTGTTTCAATTCTGTTGTATCATTTCACTATTCACTATTCGATATGCACTATTTCAAATATCACATTTTTCAATTCCAATACTTTTATACATTTGCAGCACTGATAGATTTATTGTATATTATAGCTATATGGCTTGATCAAACTATTGCTACTGTGTGCAGCAATAATGCAATATTTCTGTTTTATCCATTTGCCAGACTTCTTTTGTTATTCAAATTAACTGTGGGTTACTAAGAGTTAATCATAACTAAAGGTAATTTATTGAGTTTAGATTTTTTTTGCCTTGTTGTCACAATGTATGGACATTTTTGCTCAGCCCTTCCTTGTTTATAATGTTTCTGGATGGTGTAAATAAATGATTTATTAAAAAAATATATTGATAATATCTCTAGAAAGTTTAGAAATGCAGTATATGAACATGCTTTGTGTGTGAATTAGAAATTTGGAAATAATGTATGATATGTTTATCATACAGAATATTATCGAAGGACTTTAAATTTCATTTGAAAAATTAAAAGTATTTTAAATCATAATGTATAATATAAAAAGAAATGAATGTTCTGCATATAAAATCTCCATTTGATAAATTTCTTTGAGAACAATAAATGTTTTTTTCAGAAGTAATAAAAACGAGTAAACTTCACACCAAAGCTGGAGTAATAATCTAACGTTGTTGCAAGATTTGTATTTCAGAGCAATTGTTTTTCCTTACTATAACTCTACTACCCACTACTGTTGAGTTCACTTTTTAATTAATAAAACTACGGCCAGAAATTACTATGCTTTTAAAATAATTCCCTGAATTTAAAATGTATGAAATGAGTAACTTAATAATGAAACATGTTCAGAAAGCTTGGTGTAGATAAATCTATATTTCAAAAACCATCTAAATTCAGGACACATTTTACAAAACTCAAGTAAACTTGCCCTATCCAGTGCAAGAAACATATAGCCAGTGTCAGTGTCAAGAGGTCACAGTGACCTCCGACCTCTCCTGAGGCAACAGACCAGAGTGTACACCTCTATTCCACCCACTACTATGATGCATCTTAAACTATGACCCCATGAGAACTGTTTGCATGTTTATGGAATGCCTAAAAGTACAGTCAGAATTTAAATACCATATTTAGAACTCACAGCTTTAAACAGCCAATAAGAGGAATGCCTGAACAGACAAACATATTAATATTATTATTATGTACAATGTACATTTGTACATTGTTACATTATGCCGATGCCTTTTATTAATACAGTACCAGGACAGATTGGCACAATATTCTTACTTGAAAGAACATGAATAAAAAATACTTCTGATCCAACATGGAGTTGCCAAAATAGTCACCGAATAGCTCATATTGCCCAAACATTAATCAGAATATTGTGGTATGCTACCACTACATATGGTGTGTGCATCTCTGCTTGCATTTACAGGTAAATGTTTACATTAACTAAATCATTATTCTTATATTGTATACCATGTATATCTGGATCCAGAAATAAGCCCTGTTTCAACCAGCCCTGGTAAATCTTTTACTGTTCTTAATCTTTTACTGCTAAAAATAAAGCTATAAATGCAGATGTTTCTGTGTGCCAGCTTCTCAAAGTATTGTAAGAAAATTAGGGGTGTGAAAAATGACAGTATGAAAAATCAATACTTTTGCTAAGGGTGCTAAGGGCAGGTATGCTAACAGTTAAAGATAAAGCATTAACTACAAACATCTCTATACAGGATACTATAGAAAGATAATGTCAGACTTACCTGGGAAAATAAGTTGAGGGGTTCCACACAAATGTTAAGTACCTTGTGCCATACACAGTTTATTAAAATCTACGCAATGAATTCAATTACATTGACAACAGTGTTTTATAAATAAAGAAAAGAAATTGGACATGATCTTATTTATAATATGCTTGCATTTAACTAAGCTTAATTTGTTAATTAACTAGTTTTAACCAAACTTAATTTATCCTGTGAAAATGTCTTGTTATATTACATGAGATGCAAATTGCTGTAAAAAAGTGAAAAGAAAACCTTAACCACATATTATAGCTGATAACTCGGTTATTAAAAGATTACCAGAGTGAGTTTCCAAATTGTTAAAAGATTACCAGCTATCAGCACTTCTGAAATGTCTAAACCTCTCCACGTTTACTCAACAATGTTATTTACAGAAGCAATTCTATGATAATACACCATTTTAAATTAAACAAACTCAGTTAAACCATGACACAAATATGTAATTTCAGTTTTTCAGAATTTATTAAATTACAATAATACTGATAGATTCGTTTTTGCTCTATAGCAAATCATTTATCATTTGATTTTATCACAAGCTTTTTTAATTGTAAAAAAATGTGACATGATAGCCAACTTAATGAAAAGATCGTTCCTCGTGTAACACACACAAACACATTTTGTACATGAGTAATTCAAATAAAGTGTAAAACAGTAAACGTACAGTAATTTTATTTGCTTTATTTCATTCCAGTTCTCTACGTTTACTGTTAGTGTTCCTCCTCTTCTTCCTCTTTTCCTTTTCCTCTCTGATCCATACAAACACACACCAAGACAGTGTAACAGTGAAGTTCTCATGCAGTATTATTGCCATACATATTTACAAAGAGTTTATTATCTGACATATTTCAGATATGACTTAATTTTAAATGCATTTTAAATGTTTAAAACTCAATTAGAAGAATTAATACATTTATGGAACAACAAATAAAAACAAAATCAATTTAAAACAGTGCAGAAAAACATGGATTCACTATATCTTGTTGGTTGTCTGAGGAAAACAGAGATAAGATCAGATCTAGCTGCTGTCTGGAATAAGGAATACCAGTAAAATTTATAAGTTTCTTTCCTGTTTTCTAAATCTATTGTTTTAGACAATTCAGTGCCACATTTATTGCAGTATTGTTTTGAGTTGATCATTTACACTAAAGTGCACATAGTGGTCTTTGTGTTATTGATTTTTGTTTCCTTCATTGCTGTCCTCCACATTTCCCACAAAAGTGGACATATGAAGTTGTTACCTCATGTAGTCAAAAACATCACTTAAAAACAACACATCGGTACAACCCTGAAATTCGGTTGATTCAGTCATTCCAAAAATATTTTTGACCTACAAAACCCCCAATTTACATATTAACAAATAAAGTGCATTTTTAGTATAATTTTTTATGGATTGTTTAT
>JAZGTJ010013649.1:0-14793 GCA_036877575.1 Botia almorhae
TATGATGGGCTCTCATGATAGGCTCTTATGATGGGCTCTCATGATAGGCTCTCATGATAGGCTTTCATGATAGGCTCTTATGATGGGCTCTCATGATAGGCTCATATGATGGGCTCTCATGATAGGCTCATATGATGGGCTCTCATGATAGGCTCTCATGATGGGCTCTTATGATGGGCTTTCATGATAGGCTCTTATGATGGGCTCTCATGATAGGCTCATATGATGGGCTCTCATGATAGGCTCTTATGATGGGCTCTCATGATAGGCTCTTATGATGGGCTCTCATGATAGGCTCTCATGATGGGCTCTTATGATGGGCTTTCATGATAGGCTCTTATGATGGGCTCTCATGATAGGCTCATATGATGGGCTCTCATGATAGGCTCTTATGATGGGCTCTCATGATAGGCTCTTATGATGGGCTCTCATGATAGGCTCATATGATGGGCTCTCATGATAGGCTCTTATGATGGGCTCTCATGATAGGCTCTTATAATAGGCTCTCATGAATGGCTCTTATGATGGGCTCTCATGATAGGCTCTTATGATGTTCACATTGGACCTAAATCCAGTTTGAAAATCAGTTTCAAATCTAAAACCGCCTATTTAAAGTAAAAACATGTAATATGCAAATCATGGTAAATCATATGCAAATCATGGTAGGGAGACAGTTTTTAGCAATGATATTATATGTACTCAGATCGATCAAAATTACATTTATTCATTGCGTTTTTGTCATTTGGCAGACACTCAAACCCACAACCGTTGCGCTGCTAACGCAATGCTGTACCAGTTGAGCTACAGGAACAATAAAGTACGGATTGCAGCTTTAAAGCTTTTAGACTTTTCAAAGAATATATTGAAATATTGAAACTGATCTCTTGAATTTTGTCATTAATTCAATCCCAGTTTCCCAATTTCTGCCAATGATGGCTAAAGCTGGAACTGCTGTTGAACGCACACACACCTTCATGGGATAAAGCAAACATGATCCAGATGAAACACTTCAGTAATTACATGAATATACTCCTCACTCTAAACACTGCTCAGACCAAACTGCCTTCCTTCACTAACTGCTTTGCTAGTGTGGTAGCTTGTTAGCCAAAAATCTGATGATATGTGATTCCTGCTAAAAGTTAGTGGGAGCTTAAAGAGGATTTGTCTGGCTGAGGTGTGAGTGTGTCAGTTTGTAAGGGAAAGGGAGGAACGTCAGTGTTCAGTATACGATTCTTAGCACAGCCTCTTATACACAGGATTATTTTCTCCTGAACTGTACGCGTGTGATGTGATTTTGGGATGCGTGGGGGAGTTGAACGTCAACAGAGTTGATGGGAACGAGATGGATTGTCATCGCAGTGTCAGTCGTGGTCACATGATGAGTGTGCGTGTGTATATGTGTGCGCGCGTGATTGATTAATCTGTATCCTGCGCAGAAAAATACACCGTCGAAAGCAAAGCCTCCATCGCTCCAGGCTTCCTCCTGATTAAAGTTCAGCGCTCCATCCATCTCTTCTCCTCCGCTTTCTCTAGGATGGATGGAGCTCGCAGAAACGCAATATTGTTTGCGGCGAAAAGCGATTTGCATCTTAGCTGTCACCCCCTCTGCACAATATAATCCAGATAGAGACCTGCAGAAATGCAGTTAGAGGCAATAAAGCGCCGGCCCATCTCTCGGCTTTATCTCACACACACTTTCCCATTATTTTTCATTTACTTCCTCTCTCGCTCATTCACTCCCTTTATTCTTTTGTTCTGTCTTGTTAGATGGATTTCCTCATTCCTACAGTTATGGGCGTGTGCACTACAGGCAAAATTCACAATTTCATAAAGAATTAAAAAAGTTCAAATGTACAAAAACGTTTATTTTATTGACAATAATGTGGTTTGAATGTGCATGCCTTGGTGTTACACTAGTTCACACAGAGTCTAAATGAAGTTGGATTGTGTTTGGATAATGAACGGGCCACAATGTTTTGCATGGAATACAAATGGGCTGCCTACGATCATGATGTGTAATTGTTAATAAATGGTAAATAGAAATAATACAAAATGTTTAAACAAATACGGTATGCATAGCGCATTGTGCATAATGGGGGTTTCAGTTCTGCAGAAATCTGTCATGTTGGTTTGTAATTAAGTAATTAATACCGTAAACGTAAATGCATTTTGGAAAAACTGTACTCACAAAGGTTCATTGAGTTCGTCTTATTTTAATTGTGCTTCAATTCAAAGGCGGATTGCGATTCTGCATCCCGCTCGATTCCAATTCAGGAACGAATCTGGAAAGGCATCCTCAGTTCAGTTCTGAACGCCACACCACCCCGCCACAGGCCTCCCAAAAATAATCCTTAATAAAATAATAGGGACAGAGAATTAGGAGAAGTGCTCGGTTTTGGACTGGAGTAGAACAGGATTAGGAGAAAGAGAGAGAGAGAGAGAGAGAGACAAAGACAGAAAGAGAGGGCGAGGTCCCGGCAGCACGCAGTGTTCTGGTCACTCGGGCAGTAAGAGTGCTGTGCTCAAAAGTGCTGTTATGAGGACATGACATTTATCCTGAGGCCTTAGCTTGCGTCCTCGGTGATATCATCACACAAACACAAAATCATTTCATTCGCTTTACATTAGCAAACTCTTCAGTCATCGGACACTGTATGATCTCATAGCAAATGCACATATATAGGTGCCGAATCATATGCATACATCTGCTATTCAGGTCATGCAATCTCTTCTAAAGACAGCACGGCACCACCCACCCCCCCCACACACACACACCCAACTGCGCAATTCTGCATGTCTTACACACACACTCTATATTTTTTATACTGCAGAAATGAGGTCATACTTCTCTGTTATCCTCTGTGTTACACTTGTTTTGAATGAGGCGTTCTGAACCACACAAACACACACACCATGAGTCCTAGACTGCCTTTATGTTTTATCTTTGAGGATCCAAACTGAACCTAAAGTTGTCTTCATAAACATGTTCAAAATTGCATTTCATTTTAAATATGTAAGGCATATATACTGTATATACAGTAACACAGTGTGCTCAAGTGGTAGAGCATTGCATTGGCAGTGCCAAGGTTGTGGGTTCGATGCCCAGGGAACACATATACTTTAAAAGTAATAAGATAAAAGTAGATAAAAGATAAAAGTAATAATGTAAAAAAATAAAAGTTACAGAAATGTAACTGACACATGTCTGTGGAATGCTTGATTCTGATTGGTCAGTCATTTGGGCCGCATAACTGCAACTGAGGTCAGCATGTCATTGAAGCCATGACCTTGTGGTTGGTTCTCCAACATCATGTTTGATTTGTCGTTTCCTATATCCCTCTCTTTTCTCTGTCACTTCCTGTCTCTTCCACGGTATTCCATCTGATATCTATTTTCCATCATAGCTGCTACTATACTGTTTGTTTTAGCAAAGCAGTGACATCAGAAACTGGAACTATCCAAATAATACATACAAATGTTTATGTTATTTATTATATTATTAAAATTGACAGGGAGAGATGCTTGCCATGCAAAGGTCACAATGCTAAGGTGTAGTATGTTGACAGCACATTGCTAGTAGTTGCTAGGCTCCGATTAGTGGTTGCTAGGTGCTTGTTTACTGGTCCAAGTCAAAAGAGCCCAGGTGGTATATTAGCTTTTGCCCTATTAATTTGTGTTCTTTTTATTAAAGCACTAAAGGTCAAAGGTCAGGGTCAAGGTTGCGCCATCCCACACATGAACGCCTAACAAACCCGCGTGCACTCTAATGTAAGTGAGGGCCTGTGAGCGTCGAGCGTCGCATTCAATCACGCTCCTCGCGGAGTGTGAGCGACTAATGAGACGCGTCCGTCGCCGAAGGAGTTTGACCTGCAATCTGCCGTTATGGCTGCTATCAGCGCACCGTACAGATGAGCAGAGCTGATGGGTGAGAACCGATTCCAGATGATTCCTTTGATTGATTGATTTAATCAGACAAATGTAACACTGCTGCGCGTACTGGGGGAGGGGCCACACCAAAAGGTCACCATGGACCAATCACATTAAAGGATTGAGGACTCTGAGGAGGGGCAGGAAGTCAACATGAGGCTCTGACAAAGTGTGTGTTGTTCTAAATTACATTGTGACTTTAAGGGACACGACACAGTTTGATTCTCTGTGATTCTGCGTCACTTACACTGCTATGAGTTTTTTAATAGCTAGTAACTTGAAAATAGGGTGGCTAAATATACGATTTAAGTTCCATGGTTTACAAATTATGCAAATGTTGCAAATCTGGTTGCATTTTCTTGCGATGCATCTTTGGAAAACAAATGCAGTTTTGTGCAGTGGGTGTAATTGGCACCAGTATTCTGGTGGTAAAACCAACAGGACAAATACAGGACAAATAACACAGTGAAGCTGGCATCTGGAGTTGTTTCTTAGCTGCAGTGATAAACAGGTGCTGCTTGTGCACACAGCAGTTCTCAGGTTGGCGGATACATACGGAAGTTCAGATCCAAATAACACAATGTTTAAAGGCCTCTGTGGAAATCAGATGGTGTCAAATTTTGGTTCGGATCAAGTCATCCAAATAAGGGTACGTTTACTGTAGTGTATACTACTACTATAGGGTATACTACTGTAGTGTATATACTGTATTTAAATTAAAATGTTTTGTGTACAGATGAAAACGTTGATTTAAATAAAATGTTAATCACACTGATTGTTTCCTGTGTGAATTGGCCTGACAACCTATCCAGGATTTAACACAAAGATACACACAGTCTGTGTTAAAAAATAGTGTGTGCAATATTTACATTTTTATATGAAAATGATGCGCTACATTAACAAAAATATACACTATACCATTCATGCCGAGTTGCAAAGATGGAGTGCGAGTTCCCACAATGCATTGCATGTGGTATGCTGTCATATATGACTCTCATTTAGTGCCCAAATTTAATTAAACATGAATGGGTTTGTATTAAGAACTTTCTGTTTCACACTACAGCTGTAGTGTGTCAGTTTAAACAGTGTGCATGTGTGTTTGAAAATCAAAGTTGAAGACCAAACATCTACAAGAATGAATGAATTAGCTGGTCAATACTGTCTCTTTAGAGCCCCAGGGACATGAGAAACATAGAATCACTCACACACGTTTCGTACTGTAGTCATGAGCTGATAAAAATGAAGCTGGCTCTTTATTAAGACATGTTGTTTATCCTCTAGTTGATGCTGGAATTGTGTTTTTGGAACAGTTGCAACATCGCACAAGTGTTCGTGCACTATAATATGTAAATTGATGGGTTGATTTCAGTATTGGTTATGCTCCATTAAAACACAAACACTAACAGACACGTACAGACCTGTCGGTGAATATGTGCATTACTGGTGTAAGAAATACTTTGTGTGTGTGCGCGTGTTGGATGGGGTCTCACTGAAATATGTTTTTCATTAACAAAAGGGGCCTCGTCTTAAGATTATGACAGACGCTGGAAACACCTTTTCCCCACTTCTCTTCCTGGAAGAGGGAGTTTGTATGGCAGGTTAGTGGCCTCTTAGCTGAAAAAACATCTTCATCTTTATCACTTCCAGACAAAAACACAATACATGTGCTGCCACAGACCAGCTATATGTTACATGTGTATGTCTGGTGTGTATGTATGTGCAAACTGGCGTATGTATGGAGTAAATGCTAGCATATGCTGAAAGCTGACTTCATATAAGAATGCTGAATTGAGTCCATTGCTGCTGAATTCAGTCCAGAGCTGCTGCATTCGGTCTAGAGCTACTGAATTCGGTCCAGAACTGCTGCATTAAGTCTAGAGCTGCTGAATTCAGTCCAGAACTGCTGCATTAAGTCTAGAGCTGCTGAATTCAGTCCAGAGCTGCTGCATTAAGTATAGAGCTGCTTAATTCAGTCCAGAGCTCCTGCATTCTGTCTAGAGCTGCTGAATTCGGTCCAGAGCTGCTAAAATGATCAGACTTACCATTTTTGCCTACCATAACACAGGTGAAAAAAATCCTAAAGACTAAAAGACCAGAATCTTAAGGAGACTTGGAAGTGTGGGCTTTTTTGACTTGGGGCAGGGTGTAACCACCCAGAAAACCCTAGCAACGCCATAACAACAACTAACAAAATAATCAACCACAATAAATCAACCACAGATCATGACATTAAACATACAACATATCTTTAGCAACCCATAAGTTTAGCAACCGCATAGCACTGACCTGGCCAACAACCACAGCCCACAACGACAGTTTCAAACATACATTTCTGTCGGAGGTGTAAGCCAGATGTCATTTTTGATGTGTTTTTATAGTAAATTTACCCCATACAGAGTGTATGTCTAAAAACACACACAGTGTTTGCTCTTTATCTGGGTTTTCTTTCCCCATTTTTACCTCACACAGATTTCCTAAGATTTCATGTTTAGCAATATTTTCCGTTCAGGCAGCTGTGTCAATAGCCACGCCAACGTAGCGTGTTTTAACACACACCCACACACACACCCACACACACACACACACACACACACACACACACACACGCACTCGAGGGACGGAGGGGTGAATTTCAGAGCGCATTAGACGCCCTGCGCCTCGTCCTGTTAGCATGAGATTACATTTCCTCTATCACAAACATTGACCTTTTCAAACGAGTACAATGTGTGATCTGTGAGCCAACACAAGACTTCAGGTCAAAAGACTTCAAAGCCTTATGTTACGCATTTTAAACAGTGATGATGGAGACAGAGAGTAACAACAACATGCGTAATCAGACTTAGTGTATGTGCTCACAGACCACATTCATTAGAGACAGTGTGTGTGTGTGTTTGGGTTTATTTAATCATAGCACAATTTAATCATAACCTTCTTTTGGGGATGTCCTCGTTTGCAAAAACGCTATAAATATTTTTAAAATCTATTCTATAGATAGTAAATTTGAATGCAGATTATTGTTTGGTGTTTAGTATTGTTTTAATATATGAACTTCAAAAAGTGTACAATATGCTCAAAATGTACAGAAATGCATTTATACCCCCCAGTATACAGCCCTTAATATATAACATTTACATTATTATTTACCATACAATTATAAGACACAGTTGTAATTTATTTTTAGACTTTGTTTGAATGCATAACTTTGAATTATCATACTGAATTCAGTGCAGTACTGTTGAATTTATCGGGATCTAATGCAGATCAACCCAGAGCCTGTTGTGTTTCGGGTATGAATTTTACAAGGTTGTTCAGAGAGATATTAATCCAGAGAGATTCTTACTGGTGTACGATTCATTCACCTCAGACACACAGACACACACCTCACAGATTATGTCAAGTATATTTCTGCAGGTGCTCGCTGGCATTTCACGTAATTAAAGGCTGACCTTTCTAATAGAGGAACAAATGTCAAGGGGTCCTCCTAATATGACACGCAGGAGTGTCTATATGTAGAGGGTGTGTGTGTGTGTGGGGGGGGGTTACTTAAAAATTCCCACCAAACAGTTGAAGCAAACCTGACAAATCTGAGCAAAACCTCCTTTTGGGGATGCCCTCATTTGTTAAAACGTTTTTCATTGTAAAAAAGTTTAATGTTTATAGGTTATAGTGTTTATAACAAGCTGTGTACAAAACAACAGAAGTCTATGGAATGTCCCCATTTAGATAGTTAAGTAAACTTGTGTGTGTGTTCATTATGTTATGATGAAGTTTAGTACTACCAGTAAATTGTCATCTCGTAAATCGTTGACCTTATAAATCACACCGAATGGTCTTTTTGACGAGCTGAAACAGCAGAAAACTTTTAGTGAAAGTTTAGGTGCAAATACAAATGGTCTCTGTCCACGCCTGTCCTGCACAGAAAGAGGAACAGATTGTTTAGTGTCCTTTTGGATGTGTTGTTTGTGTGACGGACAGATTCCCGTAAGCTGCCTTATGAAATGATGTGGTTAGCTGGACAGAGTCACTGCAATGTGACGCAACGCTGAGAGCGCTTAGGTCACTAAACAGTACACTTCAGTTCCACACAGAACAACGAGTGATTACAGTCACAGAACGAACCTTCCAGTGTCAAATATGTGCTTATTTTACACACATACTGTAACCACATTTAAATACAGTTTTATTTACACTCCACTTCAAACTATGTTCAGAGAATGTACCACAGTGTTACAAATATACTGTTGATACCGTTTTGTTGCAGTATTTAAACTGACAATGTTTTAAGGCATCATAAAGCTCATTATTCTAAATCTCATTGTTCAGAAAATGTCAAAGTGAATGATCAGTACACTGGCCAGACCGAAATTTGACCATTTAAAATGTTAAAAACCTGTGTATACATTTCAAAATTAATACTGATAAATAAATCAGTAATAAAGTCCATCAATAATAATACAAACTGTAACTCTTTACAACAATATTGTAGCAGATCTTGTGTAATCTTTGTTAATGTCAGCGTCTCTTTGGCTTTCATTCAGTACTATCATGTAAATGTTTGTATTGGCTGTCACTATTCTGCTGTCTGAATGCTATAAGAAATTTCTGCCTGATCACATCAGGTCTCTGCTCATTTAAATAGTGACATCATTCCTATGTGTTGTTCTATCAGTTAATCTCTGGCTTTCTTCTTCATCCTACAGGAAAAACAAAGGAAAACGATGGGGATGTCTTTAAAGAACACACATCCTAACCTATAGGATTTCATAAACAGCACTGAATGTTTTGGACAGATTTCTTTTGGAAATCAAAACAAGCGTATGTACAACCCATCGCTCAACCAGCCTGAAAACCTTCCAGCAAGAGTTTCCTCTGGTCACGTCACCAACAACCGTTATCTTGTAACGGCTTACAGACACATGCAGATGCCGTATGGGGAAATAATCCCTCGAAAGCATCCACACTAGGGCACCACTTTGGATTCTTCTGTGTGACTGTGGGCGGACTCTAGGCCACCATGTCTGGTAAGGGCAACCCCAGCCCACACCTCAATGGCTTCCCCATGGCCCACTATTCCTACTTCTTCCCCCACATGTTAGGGGGGCTGTCTCCCCCCTCTCTGCCCACTCTACCCCTCAGTGGATACAGCACACCCTCACCAGCCAGTGAGTATGAGACCAAACCATTTCCTGTTTCCTGAAATATGATTGGTTGAATTTAATTATGACAGTGTGCCGCTGCATGCCGTCTGTTTAACTATAAACTATAAACTCAAGCTGGTGCGAAACTTATGCATTTTTTTGAAGGTTCATTGCAAACTGCCGGCTTAGACCTGAAGTGGTTTGAAATATGATTACTGAGTTTACGGAGTGTGTGGACGATTTAACGTTCAGTAAAAAGCTCTTAACAAAAAGCACAAGGGCGTCCGAATTATTTCCTCTTTGAGGTGAAGGAGTGTGTAAATGATTTGAGGTGCTTGTGTGTGTGTGATGTGCAGTGTTTACTGAGAGAGGCGGTTCTTTCCCTCACACAGAACAAACATTTCCTCAGAGTCAGGGCTTCTGACACAAGCTCTTTCTGGGTACACATTACACTCATTTCTGTCACATATACACATGAACTCTCTCTGTTATGTCACAACTATCATAACTAACTGTAATCACTGTATCACTGTATTGACATGTCCTTCTATCATGTTAGTTTCCTTTCATGTCCCTGAATGCAATTTTACATCTCTTTTAATGATAAACATTTATTTAAATATTGATCAATGTACAAATGCTAATTCATTTTTATTACATGTATTTAGTGTACATTTATGAGCTACGTTTAAATTTATCCTGTCACCCTAAATGAGATTTGTTTTTAGATAATTGCTATTATCAAAGACACAAAATATTGTCATAATTATATATTCAAATGCACATGAAATAGCTTCAATGTACATGAGAAAAGTAATTAGATATACTAGAAGTTACTAACAAAAATGCTAAAGAGCTACTTTTTAAAAAATGCATATCTTGGCTATGTGTGTGTTTTGGCGAGATGACTCGGTGTGTAAATATTGGCTCATAAACAGTTAGGTGACTGTGGTCACTTCAAGGTGTGTGTTTGTGTGTGTGGAGATCTTTGGTTTTGCACGGTCTTGGTGGTCCATGATGAGAGGGTGTCCATGTGGGTAGCAGACAGTCTGCCAGTCTACACTCGGCTTTACCCTCAACATTGGTCTTTACTCTCAACACTGGTCTTTACCCTCAACACTGGTCTTTACCCTCAACACTGGTCTTTACCCTCAACACTGGGTTTACCCACAACACTGGTCTTTACCCTCAACACTGGTCTTTACCCTCAACACTGGGTTTACCCTCAACATTGGTCTTTACTCTCAACACTGGGTTTACCCTCAACACTGGTATTTACCCTCAACATTGGTCTTTACTCTCAACACTGGGTTTACCCTCAACACTGGTATTTACCCTCAACACCGGTCTTTACCCTCAACACTGGTATTTACCCTTAACATTGGTCTTTACTCTCAACACTGGGTTTACCCTCAACACTGGTATTTACCCTCAACATTGGTCTTTGAAGAATTCACTGAATGACCATCAGGCCTCAGGTTCTCTCGAAAACTTTTGATAAACAAGTTTTGTCAATATGTTCAGTTTGTGTTCATGAATGCCGGGTTTGAGTGCATTTGTACAGCAGCTCCTCGTTGATGAAGATCAGGTGAGCACATGTCCACAGAGCTGGAGGTGTCTTACACGGGTCCTCATAAACCTGTAGACCTGCCAAAGCACTCCCAATATTTTCTGTGTCTCTCCTTCCACCAATCATTCCACCCTTCCCTTCAGAGACAGGCGGGAGGAGAAGGGGACGAGCGCTCCCAGGTGCTGTAAATCTCTGGCACCCTTCACTAAAGAATCACCCCAGAGGAGGGAATTCTCACTGTCAGCTGGCTCTTCCTTTCCACTCGCTGCACTGTCCACACCTTCCTCGGGAGTGGGGATCTCCTGAAAAATGAGAGGGAGAGATGGAGTTGAAAGGGGCCAAAGTAAACAGCAGTCGGTTGGCGTGGAATGCTGGGAACACTTTCCATGTTTGGAGTGATCTGACTCAAACTCTCCAGGCTGAATCACAAAGAAATCAGCTAGAAGAAAATAAAAGGCTTGGTTACGACATTCAATTCATAAAGAACGTTTTTAAAGCTTAAAAGCTTGAATTTGGGACATAAAATTGGCAAAAAACCACAGACTGCAAGATACATTGCACAAAAACTCCAATGTTGTCAGCGTCATGCTATTAAATCTTTATTGATATTCTGAAAGATTCAGGCACATAACAGAATTGAATAGAACATAATAAACAGTTTTTTGAATGAATGTTTCTGTCTCAATGTAATCACAGAGCAACTCGATGGTGAGATCAGATCTCTGTGATGGATGTTATTGTGTGTTATAGGATACCTCACTTTTCCCTGCAAACTAAAGCAAAAGATGTAAATGTGCATCTTAAAAACTTTTTTGGCAAAGCATCTAATGTACTTTTGCACACTACTGTATATGTTAACAATAGTCTTACTGTAGCGATATATGTGTGGAATTGAATCACACACACACATTGATGTGTACACAGCAGGTCAGTGTATATGGAGATACGCTGTATGATTATTCAGTTCTGAGGGCTGGAGTGTGTACATTCCTCTGAAAACAGAAATAGCGGAAGGCAGGGCTGAAAATATGTGTGTGTGAAGTGTGTTATTCTAAACTGATTTGGTAATTGAGGCATTAACACAGTGTGAGAGCGAAACGAGCCATCTGCTTTGATTTACGCCAATATTGCTTTAATTAGTGGGTGCCTGTGAATTTCTGTGTGTGTGTATGAGTGTGTACACAGATGGATAGCAAAGATGGATGTTATATTGTTAGTGTGTTTTTTAGATACACTGGTTAGGGTTCGACAATGGTTTGTTTTTGGTGTGATAATGATGTTATAGCACATGCCAGATGTTTTATGCCTACTAAGTAAGATCTGGCTTCTGCATAAAAGAACTGTTTGAGAACCGAAAGGTCCATCATCATCTTGGAAAAGTTGTGTATGGAACTTAAATGTTTTTTGGTTTCTTGGGGAACAATGGAGAACTCCTCTCTTTATGGTCTGCAGAGTTTTGCATCTATATTTCTCCTCGCTCTGTTCCCCACATGCTATATGTCCTGCTAATTGAAAGCAGCTTTAAGTATGTGAGTGTTGAGGGATATGTGTGTGTGTGTGTGTATGTGGACGCACAGACAGGGTAGACACTAATTTTCATCCATCCGCGTGAGGCTACACACTGCTGGATCTAATTGACCCTCTGCTCTCCTTTGGCATGCCTCTGTCCTTCTGCTCCTCCTCCTCATTCCTTCCTTCTCATCCATCCTCATGCAGATGTGTGAAGGTTCGAATGGCTGGATCTTGCTGTCATCTTCGTTTCATGGACACTGATTTTTGAGCCAATCAATTCCTGAGCCATAAATGTCATGTGACTAATCACACATGAGCCGCTGGAAATGACAAAACTGATTGGCTGATGGTGCCACAAGAACAGGCACTGTCTCGAATCCTTACTTGATACTATCCTGCTACTCCATGAGATATGACATCAAAGACAGAAGAGAGACCAAAATATGACATATCTGAAGCCCATTATCCAATATCCAAAGTCCATTTCAGGCTTTTAGAAGCCCTCCAAAATAATATCTATACACCAATATTTTTATGTCTTTCAAATGAAAGTAAGAGGCTTGTTGGAGGCATAATGGTGCAGCAGTGGTGTCTGGCAGTGTTTTGTTGAGATGTGCGTATGATGCAGAAATAAATGTAGCTGTTTTTTTGTTTCTCATTAAATACATTTTCAGTCTGTAGTTGCCTGTAGTTGTAGTCTTATTCGATAATCGGTATTTTAAAATCTGATTCTGAAACAGTTTTTAAATGTATCCTTAAGATTTTTTTATATATTGTTTCTTTCCATCTTCCCTTAAAGCTGTTCAACGTGCCTTCATGGGACTTAAGACGCAGTGGCCACTGTTAGAAAGGAGAATTTATTTTCTTTAAGCTCCTGATTTATTAGACTGAAATATGAAAGAACAAATCAAACAGAGATTGTTTCTTCCTGCAGGAAAAAGAGGGTAAATCAGTAACAGCTGAAGGTTTGTGTAGTTCCTTACGACAGACTCGTGTTTATGTGTGTTTTTCTTTGTTTATGTGTGTGTTATGTGTTCTTGTAGCGCATGTCATAAGAAAGAGCACCAGCAACACCAGTGTCATAAGAAATAGGACCAGCAACACCAGTGTCATGTTTTTAATTTACAGGGAACGCGAGTACTGGTATAGAACTTGCTATACATTCAAGCTATATATTGGATAAAAGCATCTGATATCCACTGCGCAACAGAAAGCCAGACTAATTTCATCTTGTTTTCTGTAATTTAAGAGTGTTTGTGTTTTAATTTGGTAAAGATTCAATAACTTATTCAATGACATCATACTTCATCATGAAGTATGAAGTACGTCTCGCTCTTCTGTACTATGCGTTTAGTTTACTAGACATACTCTCAGAGAGAAGGTGGAAAATAATCATGAGAAACATTACAGTGCAATGAAATGCTACAAAGCTGTAAACTCTACTGAGGCCAGTAAATGAGGGGTGTTAGTGAAGGAAAGCCAGCTGTGGACACAGAGATACAGAAGGGGTATGTCTGGAGGAGGAGGGGCTTGGGGATTATACTGGAAGTCTGGAGGAGAGGAGGATTCTCTCAGTAAATCAATTAAACACAGGAAGCAGCTTGCGATGGGCCTCATACCACTAAATGTTGACCTTGTGGGGACATTTTTGTTGAACATCATGCAGAATGATCTATTTTGAAAATATGAAATAGCAGAATGTTTTCTGTAAGGGTTAGGTTTGGGGTTGGGGAGGGAAAATATGGTTTGTACAGTATTGAAACCATTGGAATGCCCCCATTAAACATAAAAACCAAATTACATAATTACATAATCATATGTCCAATCTGTGCAAAACATCTATTTGATGTCCTCATTTGTAAAAATGCTATAAAAACATAGTAAAAAAAGTTATTTTTAATTGTAAAAATGCAAAACGTTTTCTAATAGGGTTAGAGTGTGGGTTAGGGTTGGAGTGTGGGTTAGGGTTAGAGTGTGGGTTAGGGTTGGAGTGTGGGTCAGGGTTAGAGTGTGGGTTAGGGTTGTAGTGTGTGTTAGTGTTAGAGTGTGGGTTAGGGTTGGAGTGTGGGTTAGGGTTAGAGTGTGGGTTAGCGTTGGAGTGTGGGTTAGGGTTGGAGTGTGGGTCAGGGTTGGAGTGTGGGTTAGGGTTAGAGTGTTGGTTAGGGTTAAAGCAACAAGTAATAAAAGACTTAAACATCACTTTTGTTCTGATTGGCTATGATTGTGTTGCATTTTGTAACTTACACTATAATTTCAATAGTCCACTGTAGACATTCCACTGACTATAATTAGCTTTGCAACTACATGTAAACCAACCCTCATTCATTTGCAACAACATGTCAACTAACTCTTATTAAAGTATTACTACTGTTAGATTAAGGGCATGGTTAGGGTTAGTAGAATAAGTTGACATACTTGCAGGAAATAATTTATCTGACTGAAGCTAAGAGAGATCTCCGTCTTTCTGCAGCCGAATGGGATCAATTAGGGACTATAAAGGGAGGGAAACGGAAAACAGGAGGCGGGTTAAAAAGTGATTAACACATAATTATTGTGCTGCTATGATTTAGTGTTTTTTCCAGCAGATCTCTGGAGCACAGCACACATCCGTCTTACCATGATTTAATGCCTGCAAAGACACACACA
>JAZGTJ010013650.1:0-14790 GCA_036877575.1 Botia almorhae
CGTCATAGTTCTCCTTAAACATGGGTAATAAAGTTTCAGGACGTGACCAGTTCTCCACAATCCACTATGATCATAAATTTAGGTCTGCCTGAAAATCTTCTGTATCACATTACAGAAAATAAAATTTCTTGCGAATGTCGCTTTATGTTACCTTTTCCCCTTACCCAGCCACACCCAAAGTGAAATAACAGCATGTTCCAATGTTATAAAAAGGTGTTTTGGCAGAGGGGATCCCATGTGTGTGATGTCTCCTAATTGAATACCCTGTAGCATGTGGAAAAATGGCACCTGTCAGCTCTAGTTAAACTTGTTGTGGACTGTTGCTGACATTTGAAGTTTCAGGGGGTTTTGTGTTAATGAGGCAGATATGTCAGCAACATAAATAATCTGATTCGGTTGGTAGTGTCAATTGTCTGCTTCAGTGAAGTGGCTGAGGTGTGTGTATTGAGATTTAGTGTGTAGGACTGACAGTTAAAGTTCTACTCAGGTGAATATTACTGCTGGATTCTCTGATGCTCTGTAAAATAGAACCCATGTCATAAATAATACCGCTGTCCTCAGCATCTGCCCCATTAGCCACCAGATGTCTGTGAAACAATCAAGAAATAAACAAACATGACCTAGACAGGAAATATTTCTGACAGCAGCTGCACAAACAGCAGAAATTATGCACCTATATCTTGACCAATTGTTTTTATTGCCATTCATAAATCTATACCTAGAATTTTTTTACAAATTCAGATTGCGTTCTCTCTTTCACACACTAGCTATGCATCTAAACTTCTGTACTTTGATGCTTTATACTTAATTATACTTTGATGAAGTATGTTGTGTAAGTATGCAGTGTGCTGGTCTGTTGTGGCAATAGTACATTTGTGGACATACAACCACATTCATGTTGGTATTGTCCTTTGATCTGTTTGTTTTTCACCTATAATTACAAAAATAAATGTTGCAGATGTTGTTAAATGTATATATAAGTATAATTTAACCACAAGTAACCAAGAAAGCAAATGTTCTTGATACATATAGCAATTTTTACTCAACTTTTTGCATCATGTTATCTAATCCCCTGTACCCCTTTTTAGTATTTCTTACCTTGTTCCTCTCTCTTCTACATCAACTGCATTATTAATTTAACTCAGTCTCGGGCTACTGGTGGCCATGTTTGTTGTTCTGCTAAAATTCAATTAGAGACCAGATGTTTATTTCTAGAACATTTTTCCAACACAACTCTGTACGAATGTAGGTCAGAATATCTCCATTGGGCTGTAATGAGTTGATATTAAGTTATGAAAAATTATTTGCACACTACAGTAGATTTAATTACAGTCCTGCAGCAGAAGGTAGCCTATGCTATAAGGAACTGCATTTTAAAAATAATTTTCTGTGTATGAGTCATTGCAGAAAAGCACTTTCTGTATTATCCCTGTCTGGAAATATTCTTTTAGTAAATTTCATTTTGATTTTTAACGACACAACATTATAAACCAAAATATTTTTTTATTTTTCTATAAATATTTTTCATTAAATATTTATGTAATAATTTATTTAAATACATATCCATAATTGTATATTTAATTTTGTGATAAAATACAATTTTGTGACAAAAGCTACATCACAATTTATGTAATGCGCACACTTTGCATTTCCTAAACATAAAAAATTATGATAGCTATAAACTTTTCCCCAGTTTCGACACACAACTGACACACTATCTTAAACCTGTTGCCTGAGGTTATCAACCCCAGTTCTTATACACGACTGATCTGAGAGAATTCTCCCTGCTGTGGAATCTAGTTTTGTTTTTGTTCTAGGCAGTTTTTGTGGTATTTGTACAGTTCACGTCTCAGTTCTTTTGTTATGACTTCGAAAAGTCAAGTTTAAAAATAGCTTACCCTAAAATACCCTTTCACAGATTGTTGTATTGTTTTAAGGGATTACAGTGCCTTGCAAAAGTATTCATACCCCTTGAACTTTTTCACATTTTGTCACTTTACAACCACAAACTTAAATGTTTTTAATTGAGATTTTATGTAATAGACCAACACAAAGTAGCAAATAATTGTGAAGTGGAATGAAAATGATACATGGTTTTTAAAATTTTAAGCAAATAAAAATCTGAAAAGTGTGGCGTGCATTTGTATTCAGCCCCCCTGCGTACATACTTTGTAGAGCCACCTTTCACTGCAATTACAGCTGCAAGTCTTTTGGGGTGTGTCTATACAAGCTTTGCACATCTAGAGACTGAAATTTTTTGACTTTGCAAAATAGCTCAAGCTCAGCCAGATTGGATGGGGAGCATCTGTGAACAGCAATTTTCAAGTCTTGCCACAGATGCTCAATGTGTATGAATACTTTTGCAAGGCACTGTATATTTACAGTGCACATTTGGCATGTTGCATTTAGGTTTACACTACAGTTTATCAGTACGTCATATCTGGGAATCAAACCCATGACCCTGCTATTGCTAGCATCATGTTTTACCAGTTGAGCTACTGGAACACAGTATTAGTTATTTTCCTTACCTCTTAACCATGCTATCAGTATATGAAACATTTATGACTGTATTTATGTCTTTAACATCAATAAATGTTTCTGTGTTTCTAACAATGCCTTATGTGATAACAATTCTACAGAAGGGCTACAAGTTTATTTAGCCTAAAATTTAGGCTAATGTGTGTTGTACTTGTGATGGACATTAAACTAGCTGTTGTCATTGTACTGAAATGCTGTAGAGAAATAAAGGAGTGAGTTATTCTCACAGGACAAAGAATGAGAGACAGAGGAGGAAAAAACGTGGCAAAAATAATTCTTATGTAAGACCTAAAGCCTTTTTCACTCTAAATTAGTCTCAAGTCAACAGTTTAAGAGTCTAAGTCAAGTCTAAAGTCAGAAAAAACATATCACCCACAGTCCAACTTATAGGGATAGTTCACTCAAAAATGAAAATTCTTCCATCATTTACTCACTCTCATGTCATTCCAAACCTATATGACTTTTCTGATTCTCAGGAACAAAGAAGATATTAATAATTATAAGTGTGTTGGTAATCAAACAACAGTGGCACCCATTGACTTCTATTGTATAGACACAAAAATCACTGGAAGGCTTCTTAGAATAGCTTCTCTTGCATTCTGCGGACTTAAGGGTGAATAAATGATGTAAAAAAATAATTTTTGGGTGAACTATCCTTTCGCAACTTACCCCAGCGTGTGTTACAACCTCTCTCTCTCTTTCGCTCTCTCTCTCTTTCTCAGATGTGTCCCCAGTGCTGGCTGGTTTCCTCGGAGCAGGTGTCTTGGTGGTCTCTGTGACGGTGGCCGTTTTCCTTTGGACGTGCTGTCAGCGCCGTTACCGTCAAATGACAGGCGCATACAAGCTGACTAGCGGCCCCTATGACCCACCTGTTGACCCCCCCTACAAGTTCATTCACATGCTTAAAGGCATCAGCATCTACCCCGAGACCCTCAGTAACAGCAAGAAAATTGTACGGGTGGGCAGACGTTCAGGATCCTTATTAAAAAAATGGGGTCATGGATCCAGAAATGGCGATGTTCTCCTCGTGGATGCAGATCCTGAGGGTGGACTGCTGAATGGTACCCCGCACCTACAGATGAATCACTTGGTACCACCTGTGGGTCCTCCCAGGCTGGAGAGGGCGCTGCCCATCCGGGCAGACTACTGCTGTATGGAGAGCAGTTCAGGAAGTAGCAGCGAAGCCCCCAGTAAAACAGCATCACCCTTAAGTCTCAACTCACCATCTCTGGGAACCCTCACCCTGGCTATCGACTACAACTTCCCCAAGAAGGCTCTTGTTGTCACTATCATTGGAGCTCAAGGGCTGCCTGCTGTGGATGAACAGGCGAGAAGCTCTGACCCCTATGTGAAGATGACTATCCTGCCCGAGAAGAAGCACAGGGTGAAGACGCGTGTGCTGAGGAAGACTCTGGAGCCTGTTTTTGACGAGACCTTCACCTTTTATGGCATTCCATACAGTTTGCTGCCTGAGCTTACACTGCACTTCTTGGTGCTCAGCTTTGATCGGTTTGCACGGGATGATGTCATTGGGGAGGCGGTTGTACCATTGGCAGGTGTGGATCCCAGCACGGGCAAAGCACACATCACCCAGCAGATCAGCAAAAGGAACACACAGGTGAGGTATCTTAATAATCTAATTTAGTTTCAGCCCAAAGTTGTGTTCAAGACTTGTCACAGACCTGTCAGTCACTAATTTAACCTACAGCATTTTTTGTATGAATTAAAACTTTCATACTGACTGGTAAGACATTCCCATCATGTGTGAAGGCTACATTAAATCAACACTAATAACACTGTCATCCATTAAATATTGGGGTTTGTTGGCATTTCTTGAGGCAGTGTGAACAAGCAGATTAATGTGAAGCATTTTTACTGTTCAGGTTGTGTGAGACGCATTCAATCACTCAGTAGTAGGTGGTTTGAGATGCATACAAAATTTGAGTAGGACAAATATACATGCATCTGGTTGATCAGGATATATATGTAAATTTTACTCCGCCAATACAGTGAGCAATTATGAATTGATGGTTGGTGCTTTTAAAATAAATTTCTACCACATTAGTACAGCAAAACATGCATTTTGTATGTAAAACGTAATCATTACGTCACACTCTTAAACCTAACCATTAGTGGGCATGAGCAGATCATACAAAAATGTACAAGTGTGATTGTACACATTTGTATGAATTCACCACTATTTTGTTAGTGAATTCAGAGAGTGTTGGGAGAGTCAAATGCTTAAATGAAAGAAACCATTGACGAGTGTGGTAAAGTATAGAAGAGAGAATCAGTGGAATACTAATGGGGTGAGAGAAAAAATATTGACTCCTCAAAGTAAGCAACAGTACAGAGGACAAACTAACTAAAAGTGTTGCTGCTAACTGCATAAATCTCATTTTAATATGTAGTTAAAAAACATTTGGACATCCAAAATAGATTCGCTGAAGTCACCCAAATTGAGATCCTAATTGTTTTATATAAATTTAATAATCTGTTCTTTAAACAAATAACATTTATGTTTAAAAGGTTAACATTTATGTTTAAAAGGTTAACTGGTTTATGGTTTATTTACTAGCAGCATATATGGTGTTATATTATGCTGAAATATGGAAACATCATACGCATTATGAGTGCACCTGACATTGTAAGCAGCATCATATTCCTCAGCTGTTATTCAACCATGCACAGCAATAACTAGATTTAATCTTTTCATGAGATGGCTGCTTGCACTATTATAGATCCACTGAGATGTTTCACAGCTAGCAGCCGTCAGTGCCGGTTAAAGACATATTCTGGCTTATCTAGACATAAACCTGATGTTGGAAATGAGGTGAAAGTAAAGATTTTGAGCTTTTTGCTGCAGGTTAAGCATCTCTGTGATTGATACAAGTGCTTTCCAAGTGGCACTACTGCAATCAGTTTCAGCTCAGTGAAGCTATTATCCTGCTTCTCTTTAGACCGGGTCACAGGAGTGCTGGTTTATTTGCTGGATGTTTCAGTGGCTTTATGTTTAGAAGTGATTTTGTCCATTTTGGCTGCATTTGTGTCATATGCAATATACTTAATGGTGCATTTAGAAAAGTTTTAAACATTAAAATATAACTCATCCTGTACATTTTGCACAGTAGGCCTAGCAACCAAATAGCCAACTGTTCAGGGAACCTTAGCAACTGCATATTAATACCCTTGTGTCCTTTCTAGCATTGTCTTTGCAAGTTCCGTTCTTTAAATGTCTAGCTGTTTGTTATCATTCTGTGTCTTCTAGAATTTATGAGTTATGTATTATGGCTATGTACACATACTGTATGGGCTGGGCTGTATGGGTTGTGAAGGTGCCTATTGATTCAGGGCCCATTAAAGCGGTATTACTGCAGACACAGAGTGTAGCCATAAAGGCCACTAACTGCAGGGGCCACATCCATCAGAACAACCATCTGGAAACCAGCACTTACACTCGCATCATTAGCAATGATACTCCCCCACACAATAAACAGCAGGTCATAAAAAACTTTTTATAGTATAGCAATTTTATAGACTCTTCAGTAAACAAACATGAAAAAAGAAAGAGTGACTAAAAGTAATAAAGTAACTAAAAAGTTCTATTAGTAAAATCTCATATTTTTCTCATGAGAACCAGACTGTAGAACAGTTTTTACTGTCTTAATCTGTGCTCCAATGTGCTCAGACACCAAAGTCTGCAATCAAAGTCAAACATTTTAATACAAGCATTTTTAATCAAAGACCAAGTCATCTGAGCTGTACCATCTACATTCATATTATAGCTGTAGACTATTTAGCAAATCTACATTTTAATTTCTGCCTATGTTCATTTCTTCCAATGAATTTGAGAAGAAACAACTGAAACCAGATACTTAAAACATAACTAAGAACTCAATAACATCTGAGCAAACATTAATGTCTGAGCAAACATTTTGTTATGAAGGCATTGCATTGTCACGCCCTGCTCTTAAACTAAGCTGAAAACTGTTCAAAGTAGTTGCATAACGAGTAATCTTAGTCTAATGCACTGATGTAATAGTTTCCGTTATAACAGGAACAATAGTTTTATAAGTGATGTTCATAATCTTACTCTCTATAGCAGCACTCTGTGGTAAATAAGCATGTGAGATTGTGTTCTCTGTTATGTAAAGGCAGCTTTGTAAACTAGTACACAAAATATGCACAAAATAAGTGTGTTCCCAATCAACTTCCTGTCAGTTTTACTTTTATAAGAAAGTATCCTAAATTGAATCAATTGCTATTGCACTAAAAGATAGACAATCGATACCGCAGAGCAAGAGAGAGGATTTACAGTAGAGTGGCTGATAGAGAGTATTATGGGAGAGATGGAGAGAAGGAAGGAGAAAAAGCTCAGGAAACAGATGGAGTGCAGTCTGGAGAGAGACAGAGGGGTAGAGAGAGATGGGCGATTATAAAAAGTAAGTGACATTCTGCGGCAATAGCATGTTTTTTACACTCAGAAGGCCATTCCTCCTCCTAAAGATAAAAAAAATCAAGAGAAAGAACAGGATTGCACAAGGGAAGAAACAGAGCCTTGTTAACGAAAATTAGGTTTTGCTTAGGCGAAAATGTGAGACAGAATCTGTAGGAAGAATAATGGGAAACTAGAGAAGAAAGGGTTGAGAGAGGGAGGTAGATAGAGGAAATGAGATTCTATTCAGTCACGCAAAGTGCTCTAACACCATCATCCACATAAACACTATACATGGAGTTACTTGCTAAGCTCCTTGCAGTACATTAAAGAACAAATACATTTTAAATTAAGAAGTTGTGGATTTTAGAAACCGGCCCATAACTTTCAGGTCATTATCACCCCATAATAATGAAAAGAAATAGTAAATAATATTTTGTCTAAAAGTGAGGTCATTTTTGATGCAACTTAATATTCACAACCACTTAACATTTCACATGAATAAACAATTCACTTTAGCTCTATAATGCTATTAATTGCTGTAATAAAAACCTGTCCTGCAAATTAAGTTACAAAAATATGGTCCTAACAATAGGTTAATTCTTAGTACAAACCACAATTTTTTGCCTTTGATTTGTGAAATGGAGAGCTGAGCTGTGTGTTATTGGCAGCATTATTTAGAAGACCATGGATTATGCCAATTAACTATGTTCTACAATCAAAACAAACAAATCAACAAGCATATAAGATTCGGCAGTGCTGTCACCCACATATGCAGACACTGTACAAACTGTGACCTCATTGTCCTGCTAAAGAGAAAATATCAACCACTTCCACACATTGGACAGTTAATGTAGGCTGTTTTAAGTTCAAGCTAAGGTCCAGGATGGCTTCCAATGCATGTTGCCATGGTGACAACCAGCAGTAAGACTAGAATCCTTATTCTCAATAAAACAGAAGAGAAAAACAAAGCCAGAGAGAATAAGAGTGGAAATAAAGTGCAAGGTTGTCAGTGCCTGGATCTAGAAGGAAAGTGATTGTACGTGATGTGCAGAAGGTTGTGCTAAAGACAAAACTTACATTGATTTCTTTAGCAGTAAGATTTTTATTTAAGGTGACTTGAATAACACTCAAATATGCAACACTTACTCAACACACACAGTGTAATCCAAGAGTACCAGAGAACCAGAATAGTGAACATGTATTACAGTATAGAATAAAAGTTTTTTAGTAATAAAAACAGCTTGTATTTATAGTTATGAATTAGTGCTTGTGGAAGATGTGCATCTTCAGCTGGTTTATGAAAATCGTGATGATCTTGGGTGGAGGTTTGTCCACTACTGAATACAATATAATGAATACAATAATCAAAGTTCTTGTAAATGTCATTGGCGCATTCTGCTTATTCATTGACCTCTGGAGGCGAGGACACATAGATCTGTAATGGGTATATTTCAGTTGAAAGTGTTTAACTACCTACTTCTGGGCTATTTTGTTCTGTGTACTTGGCTTAGTAATTAGTCCTGTGTGGTCATGTTATGAAATTTCACACTGTACGCTTGTCGACCCTGGGTTAATGTTCTTATTTGCATATTTATGAGGTCAATACCATTGATTGGAAAGGTACAGCATGCAGTGGGTACACCATCTGTTTCATCTGTGTATACTGTTTGTAGCCACATAAATCTGCAATGGTTAAGTCTTCTGAAACATAACATGCCGAATGATAAAGATGAAATGAAAATGTTCTGTAGGATTCAGAGCTTACTGACACACAAATGCTCCCAATGTCCTCTTTTGTGATAGACAGGTGTTTTTTATTATCCTGCTTTGCTTACCACATGGCCATATGATCATTGCCCAGGGAGAGCTGTCAGGTGCACAGATGGCTTAGCCACACAGTTTTCCTCAGCTTGTCCATCTGGAAAATAAGTGGTGCATTAATGTCCCGGGCATGCAGGACATTCACAAAAATGAATTAATGTCATCTCAGTCCATTTTAGTGAAGTTATACCGATATTTAATGAGATGTCAGATCTGTTAAAAGACAATCCTCTGCTGAGAAAATATAGCACCACCTCAAACCTTTTGTATTGAATAGTAATAGTTTAGAGTCAGTGGTCAATGCTCATTTACAATGGCAAAATGCAGTAACTATGTCAAGTTAGAAAAAAGTTTCAAAAAACATAGTTTTAGTGTGGAGTTTGTAGTTACAGCAATTTTCACATTCTTCAAGTAGGTGGGATCATGGAAATTTCCATCATATCACACCTGCAGATGTCCATGCAAGCCTAAAAGCCATGATGTTTAGTAACAGTGGGTAGGGTCCAATATTTATTTGTGTAGCTGCAGTCAATGAACAATCACCAGCTTAAAGGTACTGTATGCAACTGTTTGACATGATAAAATGATGCACTCAGCATATACATTAGACTGACTGGCTGACTTTACAAAACAAACTGTGATTAATTGCTTTATATGTCATTCATACACAAAAGTAGGTCTGTCACTACTCTGACACTGAGTTGCCATTCTTCTGGGTTGGCTGTGATGGTCATGGGCATAGCAGGCAATTGGAGCTTACAATATGGACACAAGTGATATGCCAAGCTAACTAGAAATCTGGACAGAGTCCAAAAAGTCTGAGTACCATTGCCTGGTCCTTCAACATGACAGGGTTAGAATGGTTTTTGTTGCCCAGATGGGAACGGCAAGATTGTTTATCTACATCTGATTTTGTATGTGCTTGTGTGTATGGCTATAAACATTTGTGTCCCCTTGTGTTCAACTCCTTTTCTGTTTCTCTGTAGTGTGAAAGTCGTGGGGAGTTGCTGGTCTCTCTGTCTTACCAGCCTGTTACTCAGAGACTTAATGTGGTGGTGCTTAAGGCCAAACACCTGCCAACCATGGACATCACCGGCCTGCCAGGCAGTAAGTGCACAATACAGTTACACAAATGTTGTAATTTAGCTGTCCATCAGGTTTTGGTCTCATAAAGTCCAGTTACACCAATAAACCAATGTCTGTAGTGTCTTACAATAATGTCTTTATTTCTCTTCTCTGCTCACAGACCCATACGTTAAAGTAAATGTCTTCTACGGTCGCAAGCGCATAGCCAAGAAGAAGACACATGTTAAGAAATGCACACTCAATCCTGTTTTTAACGAATCGTTTATCTACGATGTTCCTCTTGAGCTAATGCCGGACATCTCTGTGGAGTTCCTGGTCATCGATTTTGACCGCACCACAAAGAATGAGGTTGTGGGTCGTCTGGTTCTGGGTGGTCAGAGCCCCATTCCATCAGGGGTCACTCACTGGAGGGAAGTTTGTGACAACCAGCGGCGGCAGATTGCCAAGTGGCACAACCTTACAGAGTACTAGCAACTGGCTAACACACAGGGAAAGGGTGTTATACCACCTCCTTCCTGTCACCTCTTCTATAGAAAGAAACCCATTTAACAATCCCCCTCTTTTCCCTTATAGACAGGTATATGTGTGGGCGAGTGTATGTGTCCTTTAAAAAAACAAAAGATACTGAACAGTCTAATGAAACCACTTAGGAAGTTCTTTAATGGACCAATAGCAAAAAAGACTAATTGATCATTGAACAAAAAACAGGCAGTAACCACTTAATGTGGTTTCTAGCTATGAGTAGATATCTAAATGTAATCAATGAGGGTTTTACCTGTTTAAAAGTTATACCACAGTATCCTAGAGCCCTATTACCAGGATACTGGCATATTGAGAATATACATATAGTAATTTCAATTAGCTGCATGCTAGAGATAATGAGACAAGCTTACATTTTTAGGATGGTTGTATGAAAGGAAAACTTATGACCCTACTTTTTTTTAGTAAAAAAGATGAATGTTTTGATGAATGGGAAAAGTTTGGGAATAATATTTGGACACCATCATGGGTTTATTTTGAGCATATTAGTTAACATGCTGATATTTACCACATAAAACACAGTTGAAATGGATATCCCAAAACATTATGAATAAACTAATTACTGTTTTTTTTGGTCATTTTAATGAATCTGTAATTGGAAAATAATTTTTCTGAGATGTGAAATCTTTGGAGAAATTCAAACTCTAAATGTAAGAGATACCATAGCTGCTAATATGGCAGACCTGGGCTACAAATTTGATTAGTAATAAACCTTCAATACATGTTCTAGTAAACCCAGTCTCTTGCTATTTTGACACTGTAGCTGCTTGATTATTTATAACCATTCTTTTTGGTTATCTCTCATTGTGGATGACTTGGACAAAGCACTTCTATGACATGTTATCAGCTTAACATATTATCATAAGGAGCTGTACAACCATTCACTGTCTGAAATGAAACCGTATTACTTCTGTTTACGATATCTATGCACATTTCCCTTGTACTGCAAAGAAAATTACCCAGTTGCCGTTACCATAGTACTGAGATCAGGGAAGGGTTGGATGAAAAAATTAAGGAGGTGTAAGATGTGTAAGAAAAAAATTGCAGTCAAAGCCAAATGTGACAGATATTAGAATGTTTGTCTATTGTTGTCAAATTTCTATGTTTTGTGTATTCCTAACACTACTGATTCATTGCCACTGAAAGTGTGTGTTTTTTTTTGAGGCCGCACAAATAATTGTTAATGTCTTTGGTCGAATGTATATAATGTATAATAGGAGGTAACATTGGTATTCTTCAATTTTTTTTTCATACTGAAATTGAAAATCGCCAAGTA
Source organism: Botia almorhae (assembly GCA_036877575.1). NCBI lineage: Eukaryota > Metazoa > Chordata > Actinopteri > Cypriniformes > Botiidae > Botia > Botia almorhae. Next base: position 11,700 of record JAZGTJ010013650.1, read on the forward strand.
TACATGTGATCTTTCGACATGCAAATGTTGTCATGAAAATAAAAAGACCGAAATTTTAGCCAGATGTTTAACACAACTTTGTGTTCTTACCTGCTTTCATATCTATTTAGATCCTAATGATGATTAACTTATAGCTAAGAAATATGCAGATTCAGGCCAATTTTTGCACTTTCGTAGAGTACTCTATTTATTTTTATGATTTGTGTGTGACAAAAAGAATATAAATAAATGTGTATATCAAAAAACTATGATCGGACTAATAACTGACCAAGTTTTGGCGCTAGTGATTAACAATTAGTCAGCTGCAAGTGTTATAATAATCAAAGTAGAGAGAATAGACCAATAAACAGTTTTGTGGTGTGCATAACTGCCCCTTAATAAAGCAGAAGGAGGGTGAGAGAAGAGAGGTATTGACTGGCTCATTAAAGGCATATCATATTTAATATTTAAAAATTAAAATTGCAGTAAATTAAGACCCAGCATTTTTTTGTGAAATCTGCAATCAAACCTGCGTTTGGGAGTTATTAAGACCTCATAATGAGATTAGCTATTGTTTATTAAAGATTTTTCCTTCACAGTTTTGTGTACAGAACAAAATTAAGATACAATTTCCATTCAGCTACCAATTTCAGGCACATAGACACATTTAAGACCGGAAAGTCAGCCCTTCCACTCCCTAAATAATGTTTTTAGCCCTGCATGCATATACAGTAGTATGAATTTTTGCTTTAAAACTGGTGTATATATTACAGTTTTAGTGGTTTATATGACAGTAAGATCGTTTTTGTAAAAATGGCAACCCAGATTACAGCACAACCGCTGTGAAATGATTTGTGCTTTTTTTATTTTCATCCCTCAGCTTCTTGTGTTACTTGGATCTTTTTGGATCTTTTGGGCATAAAACGCTTGTTTTATATAAATAACTATAGACATAAAAATGAATATAACCAGCTGTAAATAAGTGTTTGTTCCAATGCACTGATAGGCAGTGGAATTCTCTGAACCTCTTGTATCTAACTGTTTTACCTGGAATGGAAATGATTTCTTTTTGTGTAAACCTTCACTTTTGGAGAGCTACTGTACAATATCTGCCTTTAATTTTCTCTCTGCCACTGGTCCCTAACAATCGTTCAGTTTTTGCTGTTGTGTGTTGTAAGAATACATTGAAAGATGAACAAAGATGAAAATTTAAGAAGAAAATGACTGTAATAAATATATTAGTCCATTGGATTCTGCGATGTTTATATGGTTTAAGGTGGAGTTAACTTTATGATTCAGCTTTATTTTAGATGTCCCTAAACCCAATAAATCTAGACAATAAACAGTGCTAGTTCACCAAAACTATAGTGTGAGGTCATATTGTTTCCTGGCCTTCTCAATATTTATAAGTACAAGCAAGTTGTCTATGTATAATGTAAGTACAGCGTTATAACATGTACTTGTCCAGACATCTTTCCATAGCTGACTTATTACTGCTTCTTACACTACATGACATTCAGGGACATCTACTATAAAGTGTGACCTGTAATGCTTTGAGGGCAAGTTATCTGCGTACTGCTACAGAGTTTATGCTAAATACAGTGTGTTACACTAATGCTGACTGTATGTTGAATTTGTTAAACAATGGATGTGCAAATAAATTAAAAACTGAAACTGATCTGATTTCTCTCTCTCTCTTTTGTTTTTTACATATTCAGTGATAAGTAAAAAAGTCCGGAAAGTCTGGATGCCCAGACAATTTCTAACAAATAGATGACTGACAAGATTTTGCATGCTATCTGTAATTTCTGTGTATAGATAATACAATACATTGCAGAAAAGTACAATAGTACTGACAGATTTGTTTTGTATGTGGTTTGTTTTTATTTACTTATTTGCACATTATGAATACCACTAGTATTGTATAAAATGCATTTAGTTTAACGGACAAATGTCAAAGTATTACAATTACTGTAAAGGTTAAAACTTGGTATTAGCCTCAATAAAATTGAAATAAAATTAAAATCATATAAAGATTCTAAAGGCAACACAAAACATTTAATATATACCTGCAAAATAATCTGAAAAGACAAAAATATTACATTTTCTTTGATTGTAAAACGTTTTTTTAACATGCCCATAGCTAATGTGATGAGCTACACAGGATTGCTGTGCTACCTTTGTGAACTGGCCTCAGCTGGTTAAAAATAACAGCAAAAATGGTCAGGAAGTTAGTTCTGCAAAACGCTTCAGTATAATTTGTTTGTGAATGCCACTTTGTTTAAAATGTTTATTTTGTACAATACAATTTTGATACAATTTTGAATTATTTGTTCCGGCCACTGGTCCGGGTATAGGTTTAGTGTAATTAATCGGTCGGGCTTTAGGGCCCATCTGCGCGGTTCTCTTTGTCCTCCATGAGCTCTGTATGTTTACAGTGCGAATTGTATGGCAGGATTTTTTTTAACATCAAATATTTAAACATCATTTGCATCAATACGAACGTTACAATGGAGGAAGAGATCGTGTGACACAGGTAAGACACCAAACAACTAAGTCGGCGTCTGGTCGTACAAAATCACTTTTAAACCGAAAATGTAACGAAACCTACTGTTTTACAGGTTGGGTAAAATACTTGTGCCTTTGTTTTAATGCATTACACAACCGAAATAAAACAAGCTTACTCATTAATTTTGACGAACAATATTGGCTTTTTTCGTTTACTTGTTAAAGTAAAGTTTCGTTTACTTTAGTGAAGACTAAAAGTTTTAAAAATGAACTTACACTACTTGTATATATATAGTAAAGCGTGTTATGTATTTGTGATCTGTTGTCAGATATTAACTTCATTGCGCTTCGCCAAAGCATCAATCAAACAAACTATTGTTTCATTACAGTTTACAGTTTAACTTTCCATCCCACACTCGGTCCTTCTACATACAATAATAATGGCCAGAAAAGTTTCTAGTGGTTTAAAATACTTTTCTCGTGATCATGTTTAAGAATCACCAGTTTTCTTTTGAACTTTTGAGGTTTTTATTATTTGGGTTGAGGAGCATTTGTACGATCAAAGAGATAAGGCCAAATAAATATACTTTTACTTTTAAATATC
>JAZGTJ010013651.1:0-14788 GCA_036877575.1 Botia almorhae
CCACAGTATCGTCAGCAAACTTCACAATGCTGGTGGAGCTGGAAGTGGCCACGCAGTCAGAGGTGTACAGTGAGTACAGCAGGGGGCTCAAAACACAACCCTGAGAGGCTCCAGTGCTGAGGGTGAGTGAGGGTGAGACATGATTGCCCACACTACTGCCTAAGGTCTGTCTTGCAGGAAGTTGGAAATCCATCGACACAGGGATGGGCTAAGGCCCAGGATCTTCTGCTTAGTGGCGAGTATGGAGGGAATTATGGTGTTAAATGCTGAACTGTAGTCCACAAACAGCATTTTAACATAATTCCCCTTCCTGCTGTCCAGATGGCCCAGATGTCATCAGTAGACCGGTTTGGACGGTACGCAAACCGAAGCCAAATGTACCTTTTATTTCGAAAATACTGGAAAAGGTGGTATCTTCGTGGATATGTTCATTCCTGGAAAGAAATGGTCCAGAACAAATTATCTGCTCTTGTCAGCTGATTGTGACTGCATCTCTTATCTAGTATTACTTGACCTTAGCGCAACCTTTGACACTATTGACCACAGCATTCTACCAAATAGGCTTGAAAATTATGTTGGCGTAAATAGAGCTGCACTGGCATGGTTTAAATCATATTTATCTGACCCATTCCAGTTTGTTGCTGTGAGTGAAAAGGTGTCATACCGATTACATGTCTAGTATGGGCTCACCTCAGGGCTCAGTGCTTGGGGCCCTACTTTTTACCCTTTACATGCTGAGGTGAAATTTAATCATGTTATTCATAATATATTGTATAATTGTATTCTCTTATAGAAAAATTCAAAGTGATGTTTAAAATATGCTTAGCCTGGAAACAACTCCTAACAAGGTTAGATTAGACAGAGACAGACATCCTGTCTTTGTGCATGGGAGTGTGCGTGTCAGACAATATATATTTACTTCATCAACTTTATCACTTTACATTCCTTTGCTAGTCTCGAGGTCCCTTGTCCTTTCAAGGTTTTTCCTGACCCACACACACACAAAGCAACTGTTTCTAGCTGTTTCTACGTGAATCAAGGCTATTGGGGCACATGTCCCAGAGCACATGTCTCAGGAGAATAAAAGACAGGGATAGATAGCAAGGGACGCACATTTTCTTTGCATGCAACTGATGTGACAGTGTTACTGTTTTGCTGTGCAGTAATTCTTAAATAAAATATTTTTTGTTAAAACTTTTCTCCGCTCAACTGTTCCTTCATTTTTCCATGACAATGCTACCTCTGGGAGCAATTATTAAAAGACATGGAGTTAGTTTTCATTGTTATGCTTATGGTACTCAGCTGTACATTTCTTTTAGGCCCAAATTCACCAAACTAACAAAATGCATAGTCAAAATCAAAACTTGGATGATTAGCAACTTTCTACTACTAAATTTAGACAAAACTTATGTTTTACTTATTGGACAAAAATCTTTCACATGGAACAACCTAGAACACTGTCTCACTCTTGATGTATGCATTTTTCTAAAAAAATATATAAAATATATCAATAATTCATGCAAAATTCATGCATTCATGACATCAAGACTTGATTATTGCAATGCCCCACTTAGTGGCTGCCTTGCAGGATTAATAAAAAAAACTCCAGATGGTTCGGAATGCAGCAGCCAGAGTTTTCTACACTGGCTGCCTATCAAGCATTGTATTAACTTTAAAATCTTGCTGATTACTGTCACAGGTGAAAAATCACACGACAAGGCAGGCGGTGTGAAAATACCCCGGAGGGTGGATTTATTAACAGAAAAAGGGCATGTAGTGCATGGGGGAAGCAGCCGGGCTGGCTGCTGGTGCAGGTGCGGCTGGTGTGGCTCGTGCTCGGGGTTGCGTCGCTCCTGGCGGTGCGAGTGTGCAGTGGCGCGTGCTCTCTTAGGTGGCTTACGGCCACTCGCTGCTCTCAGTGTTTGCGGGGGACACGCAACGAAACTCCGGCTGGCGGCACTTCCAGACTTCGCTATTACTCCAGTCTTCCTCACCTTTTCTCCTATCTTCGCCTTCATCCGACTCTCTATCTCTCTCCCCCTCTGGGCGGAAGGCGGCGGCGTTTTAACGCTGCGCGGTGACGCGGCGCAGCTGTGCCCGGTCCGCCCGTGATGAGCTCGGGCAGGTGCGGCGCGTCCGTTGCCAGGGCGACGCTGACTGCCCCGGTGCGCCTCGTCACATTACCTACAATGTTCTAAATGGTTCAGATCCTCAATACCTAAGCAAGCTGGCCTCCTATTAAAGTCCTTTGCATTTACTGTGATCTGAAAAATCTGGCCAACTGTTAGTACCCAGAATTTCAAAAACAAGTGCTGGTGGTAGATCCTTCTCGTATTTGGCACCCAAACTTTGGAATAGTCTTCCCATTGTTGTCCAGGAGGCAGATACATTACGTCAGTTTAAATCTAGATTAAAGACCCACCTCTTTAATCTAGCCTGAACATGGGATTATTAGGCTGCATTAATTAGGTAAACCAGAACCGGGGACACTCTTGCCACAAGAACAGATGTACCGGCTCCACACTAAATCTGTCTGTCTTTCATTTCCCTAAGGTCCTGTAGTCAGCTGCATCCGAGCTTTGAGACCAGATGATGGAGGACAAGATGGTACGACCCCTGAGACCAATCATCAGAATTTAATAGACTTCCTTAGTAAATTTACCATTATATACACACCTACCTTTAACCTAGTTCGTTTCTATATTTTGATCCCTGCTTAGTCACAGCAGTGTGAGGTTATGGCTGCAATTAAGAACATAATGCTTCTGTCACAATTTCTGTTGGTACGATTTCTCAGTGCCCAACATATTATCAAATATAATTAGAACTGACAGTTTCTCATAAATAAATAATTATATATCATTATAATCAACTCTGTTCATATCCCAAAAAGTTACCAATTGCAGCTTTAATGTGCCAGAGGAGAACTGGCCCTCCCGGTTGAGCCTGGTTTCTCCCAAGGTTTTTTTTTTCTCCATCTATACATTATTGAAGTTTTGGTTCCTTGCCATTGTCACCCTGTTGGCTTTGCTTGCTGGGAGACTGCTGACGTCTAACTTATCTTTTTTGTTAATTGTAACTGATATTTTTATTGTATATATTTTAGGTATGCTTGTATTTTACTTTTGCGTGTTGTGTGTAGTCCACGGAACTATTGCAAATCCCTTATATGCCGTCCCATAAGATTTTTTTATATGCCATCATGTAAGCTGAAATGCATATCTTGCTTAATGATTTTATGGTTTTATCAGTTCAGTCAATTTTTTATTCATAAACCTACTATGAGATCGTATGCCTAATTTATACATCCCACACATATTATTTGTGATAATATCATTAACATGTCTGACATTTGTTCTGTGTTTTATTATTATTTTTCTTTTTTATATGTAAAGCTGTTTTGAAGCAATGTAACATTGTAAAAAGTGCTATATAAAACTGAATTGGACAGGAAGTTGCCAGGGCAATACCTAAAGCCCACTAACAGCCCGAAAAGGTTAGGCCATGGCTTGACAGTTTGTATGGCAATAAGTAAAGACTACTTGCCATACTGAGTCCAAAGAGACCACCCACTTGTCTCTACAATGTTCTAATGCCTCTCACCTTTCCAAATGGAAGTCAATAGGATGGTTGCTTGGGTACTGTAACCGGTTGCTAGGGCGTGGCTATGAAGTGAAGCATCACCATTTGTTGCTGCTTACTAAGCAGAGCGATTTGAGCCCACCCCAACTCTCTACAACATTCTGATGCGGTACAAGTGTGGTCAAGTCGAGTTAGATGAAGGCATCTGATAAATTAATAAATTTATTTTGATAGATGCTTTTATCTAAGCGACTTACAGTGCATTCAAATTGTTTTATCAGTTTGAGTTATTCCTAGGAATTAAACCCATTAGCTTGGTGTTGCTAGTGCCCTGCTTTACCGGCTCAGCTACAGTGCCTTGCAAAAGTATTCATACCCCTTGAACTTTTCCACATTTGGTCACATTACAACCACAAACTTAAAGATTCTTTAAGTTTATGTAATAGACCACTACAAAGTAGCACATAATTGTGAAGTGGAACAAAAATGATACATGGTTTTCAAAATTTTAAGCAAATAAAAATCTGAAAAGTGTGGTGTGCATTTGTATTCGGCCCCCCTGCGTCAACACTTTGTAGAGCCACCTTTCGCTGCAATTACAGCTGCAAGTCTTTTTAGGGTATGTCTCTACCAGCTTTGCACATCTAGAGACTGAAATTTTTGCCCATTCTTCTTTGCAAAATAGCTCAAGCTCAGCCAGATTGGATGGGGAGCGTCTATGAACAGCAATTTTCAAGTCTTGCAACAGATGCTCAATGGGATTTAGGTCTGGATTTTGACTGGGCTATTCTAACACATTAATATTCTTTGATCCAAACCATTCCATACCCTTTTTATTCTATATTCAGAGTTTATTTATTATTTTATGTCCTTATTGTATATTTTCCCCTTATTGTATATTTTCTTAATTTTTTGTCATTTTATATTTCTAAACTTTAGTTTTTTTAGGACAAACTTTAGTTTTTAGGACAGCAAAGTCAGAATTGCACCAATTTTATTTAGGGGTATCAGAGTACAGGGGGCTGAATACAAATGCACGCAACACTTTTCAGATTTTAATTTGCTTAAATCTTTGAAAACTGTATATCATTTACATTCCACTTCACAATTATGTGCTACTTTGTGTTGGTCTATCACATAAAATCTCAATAAAATACATTTAAGTTTGTGGTTGTAAGATGACAAAATGTGAAAAAGTTGAAGGGGTGTGAATACTTTTGCAAGGCACTGTAAAAAAACACAAGTAAAAAAATATTCTGTGGCAACTGACAGAACGCTACAGAGCTTTACTTAACTCTACCACTTTAACTCTCATCTGTACCTGTGGCTCCGAGCGGGTGTCCTTTTGAAATGAGTCCTCCACTGGGGTTTATTACCCATTTACCACCATATGTATTATCACCCTGATCAATCAGCTCACCAGCTTTACCTGCAGTTGTGGAAAAAAAAGAGCCCTTTTTTTCCCCTAAACAAACAAATCCCTAAACATTTCTTCGTAAATGAGACAGAACAGAAAAAACAGAAAAAAAGACAGAGCAGTGTCTTACCCTCAGGACACAGCCCCAGAGCTTCATAAGTGATGAGCTCATTGGCAGAGAAGCAGTCATGTAGCTCGATGACATCAACATCTGACGGCCTCAGACCAGCCATGTCATAACACCTCTCAGCTGCGAGTCGGGTCATGTCATAACCAACCTAAGTGGACAGAGTACAAAACACACATCAATTCCTCAAAACACAAAAATGACACTTGGTAAACAATTACAATAGCAACTGTTTTTATATAACCTTTGTCATATACCCTGACTATAAAGTCTCATTGTGTTGCCTATGGATTCTTTACATTTACATTTATTCCTTTAGCAGGTGTTTTAGGCAAAGCAGTTTACAAATGAGGAACACAACAAAGCGATTCAAAGCAACTGAGGGGACAGTAACAAGAAAGTGTAATATAAAGCAGACAAAAAAAAGAGATAGTACATGATTGTTTTTGCAGACAAATTAGAAAGGAATTGCATTTGCAATTGCGTTTTCTATTTGTGAGTGTAAAAGTTGTGACTATTCAAATGCAAATAGTTTACATTTTCGCTAACATACAAAATCTGTCAAATTTCAAATAAAAGTGCAAAGTCCATTTGCAATTGCATTTCCCATGTCTTAGGAGTTATGACCCTGTCAAATTTAAATTGCAATTACCCGTTTGCTATTTCATTTTCTCAGCGTCACATACTAAACAATTCTCTTTGCATTTGCATTTATGATCAGTGTCAGGGGTGGGACTATACTATGAGGCGTGTCTGTATTGAGATGGGACGTCATTCATAGTTAATGACCAAGAGGGGAAATGTCAGAAACAGACAATTGTGCCAAATGCTAAAATCCACTTAAGGTTGCTTAAGTGTTAAGTTTTTATGCGTTGTTACGAAGAACTTATTAACAGTTTAACCTTTAAAAATTAAGAGACCAACACAGCTCCCTTAAGCCTTAAACACGATGGCTGATTTTATGTTAAATGAAGAGGAATACAGAGTGGATTTTCAAAATTGTTAAATTGTATCAAACCATTCACTCTACTTTGATGTTACAGCATATCCAGGCAGTCATGTAAATCAGTTTAGCTTGAATGAAACACAGAATTTCCCTGATTTTTTTATGGCGTTTTATTTATTTTCATTGTTACTGTGTCAATAATTTATGCTAATGATAGGTGGCAGTAAGTGCACTATTTAGGGTGCAAATTTCCGTGTAACCAAATAGAAACGATGCGCTGTCCCTTTGCATCCGACGTAAAATAGGAAAACAGTGTTGGCGATCACTAGTGATTCATTTCTATGTTCCTATTAGTGGTGTAAACATTTATCATAGTATTTGTAATGATTTCAGTGTCTGTAACATGAATAAACATACAGTACCATGTCTTTATAAAGACTGTTTGAGCAGCTGTATGTGCGAGAGAAACACGCTTACACAGCGTGTTTTCTCAAATCACGTTATTGTACATCTTGGCAAGGTATGTTCTATTTACAGTGGGCGATTTCGTAACTATAGCAACCACTTTTCCATTACCATGTTTTGACAGAATTTATCACAAAATGCTTAACAAACACTTAGGTTAGGGTGACATTAAGCCATTTGTTGCAATGCTCTTAAAGAAATCCCTTCCCTTAGGGATTAACCTGACAGGTTTGTGTGCCAGGCATCATAAATGCAATTGCAAAGAAAATTGCCCAGTATGCGACACTGAGGAAATGAAATAGCAAACGGGTAATTGCTATTGCAATTTAAATATGACAGGATCATAACTTGTAAGACATGGAAAATTCAATTGCAAATGGTCTTTGCGTTTTCATTTGAAATCTGGCAGGCGTTGTACGTTTGTGTAAATGAAAATGCAAACAATTTGTATTTGCATTTGTGAATTGTCACAATTTTTATACCCACAAACAGAAAACACAGTATTAGTTTTGGATGTTGAATGCCTCTTAACAACATAGCAAGGATCAGCTAATCTTACCATTTTCACACAACTGTTTTCTTCAAATGTACTGGAGAGATCTGTGACCATCTCCTGAGCTATGATCTCCACTGCCCTCTTCTGCAGTCCATTCCTCCTCACAAACTCCTCATTGGCCAGAACTGCAGCTCCTGCTCCATCTGACGTGGGGCTACAGGATAATAAGTAAAATGTGCTTCTGTAGAACAGTACGATGTGGCCTACATTAATGGTTTACAGCTTAACCAAACTATTTAAATTTATTTCCAGGATATCTAATATGAACGTTGATTCGAGAAACCTCAACATTTTATTTACAGGTTTTGTACATAAATAAAAAATATTTAGGACCTTGGTTATAATTAGACCCTGGTTTTTACAAATATACTTAATTATGAGCTGGGAAAAGGTAACAAACTTGTAGCAGGGACGCTGCTGGTGTGTTAATTGTTTTAACAAACGAAGTTATATTTGTCCCAGTATGATTTGAAATTATTAAGAAACTTTTCTAGATGTTTAAACTACAAGTATATCTATATTATATTTTATTAATATACCCCTACTTACGATGCAATGGACTTACCAACACTGTAAGAGTGTAAGGAACTCAAACACTTTCCTAGAGTTCATGACTTGCTCTAGAGAATATTCATCACGGAACTGAGAGTATCTGAGTGGAAATGTGGAGAAAGAGGATTTGCTTAAAAACATCTCTTCAGTTTAGTCTAATGTTATGGTGTAGTTTAGTAAAACACAATCCACAATTGTGTTATTTGTTTTTTCTGTAAATAATAAATAGAAATTGTTAGAAATCTGTTTTTGTGCAGAACAAAAGTTCAGATTTTGCCCTAATCACACATTGCTGGCCAAACTTACGAATTATTGATGGAATGTTTGTGGTTCTTCCAAGCAATTTTGGCGAAATGTTCTGGTTTTGTGCCTAAAAAAAAGACAGACAGCTTGTATTACTGTGCATTGCTTAAAAAACCCAAAATAATAGTAGATACATACAGGGAGGGAAATAATTATTTGATCCCCTGCTGATTTTGTACGTTTGCCCATTAACAAATGATCAGTCTTTAATTTTTATGGTAAGTTTATTTTAACTGTGAGACAGAATCACAAAAAACGCTTTTAAAAAAGTTATAAATTGATTTGCATTTTAATGAGTGAAATAGGTATTTGACCCCTTCGCAAAACATGATACTGACATGATACTGACACGCAAAACATTCGCAAAACATGACTTAAAGGGTGGCAAAACCCTTGTTGGCCATCACAGAGGTCAGATGTTTCTTGTAGCTGGCCACCATTTTTTGCACACATCTCAGGAGTAATTTTGTCCCATTCCTCTTTGCAGAATCCTCTCCAAATCATTAAGGTTTCGAGGCTGATGTTTGGCAACTCAAACCTTCAGATCACTCCATAGATTTTCTATGTGATTAAGGTCTGGAGACTGGCTAGGTCACTTCAGCACCTTAATGTGCTGCTTGAGCCACTCCTTTGTTGCCACGGCCGTGTGTTTTGGGTCATTGTCATGCTGAAATACCCATCCATGACCCATTTTTAATGCCTTGGCTGAGGTAAGGAGGTTCTCATCCAAGATTTGGCCCTGTTCATCGTCCCTTTGATGCGGTGCAGTTGTCCTGTCCTTAGCAGAAAAACACCCCCAAAGCATGTTTCCACCTCCATGTTTGTTGGGGGGGAGGTGTTCTTGGGGTCATAGGCAGCATTCCTCCTCCTCCAAACAAGGCGAGTTGAGTTGATGCCAAAGAGCTTGATTGTAGTCTCATCTGACCACAACACTTTCACCCAGTTCTCTTCTGAATCATTCAGATTCATTGGCAAGGCCTGTACATGTGCTTTCCTTCAGACGGGCCTGTACATGTGCTTTCTTGAGCTTGCTTCACAGCACAGTGTCTTACCAGCTGTTTTCTTGGTGACTTTGGTCCCAGCTGCCTTGAGATCATTAACAAGATCCTCCCAAGTAGTTCTGGGCTGATTTCTCACTGTTCCCATGATCATTGAAACCCCATGAGGTGAGCTCTTGCATGGAGCCCCAGACCGAGGGAGACTGACAGTTATTTTGTGTTTCTTCCATTTGTGAATAATCGCACCAACTGTTGTCACCTTCTCATCAAGCTGCTTGGCAATGGTCTTGTAGGTCTACAATCTTGTCCCTGACATTCTTGGACAGCTCTTTGGTCTTGACCATGATGAAGAGTTTGAAATCTGACTGATTGCTTTTGTGGACAGGTGTCTTTTATACAGGTAACAAACTCAGATTAGGAGCACTCCCTTTAAGAGAACACTCCTATTTTCAGCTCGTTACCTTTATAAGGACACCTGGGAGCCAGAAATCTTGCTGATTGATAGGGGATCAAATACTTATTTCACTCATGAAAATGCAAATCAATTTACAATTTTTGAAATGTGTTTATTTTTTTTCTGTCTCTCACTGTTAAAATAAACCTACCATTAATATTATAGACAGATAATTTCCTTGTCAGTGGGAAAACATACAAAATCAGTAGGGGATCAAATCATTTTCCCTCACAGTACTTGTTCAACACGGATTCTTAAAACAAATCTGATAACCCCTTTTTGGAGTTTTGAAAATGCCACCATTTTCACATCAGTGGACCTTTTAAAATTCAAGGTTTTGACATTTAAGCAAAATATACAAATACCTCTTTTGTACAGGCTACTACAGATCCCTAATGTTTTTGTCCCTAACCATCAGCTGTCAACCTCTCTACATTCTCTTCAATAGATAGAACTGACTGAGTTTGAACCCATCCGATTCTCAATTCATTCTCGGGTCATACCGTACTTCTCCATGTGTTCTCTGCCAGCATTGCCAAACATCTGCGGTGCAGCTGGAGCTGCTGCCAGTCCATAACGGTTAATCATCACTTCCATGTGCTTGTCCATAGGGTTGATTCTGTCCATGTACTACAGACCCATGAGAAAACATGAGACACAGGCTGATGGGTTTTCTTACTGATGCTGTACAGAGTAGTGCAGCACGCCTTACCTTTGAAGACAGTGAACCTCTTTCCATTTTCTCAAAGCCCAACGCAAGAACACAATCAGAAAGACCTGAAAGACACAACATTACAAATTTCCTGGCAACTTTCCTTAGTACATGCATTTACTAGGAACCGAACACATGAAGTTGCTGTTGCAAGTTCCATGCTCTACCAGTTAGGCTACAGGAAAGCTACATGTTGGCTACTTTTCTTCCTCTATCCAGTCCACCCATATAATTTTTAAAAATAATATTATTGAAACATTCTTTGTAGACAGATTTAAACATAGCCATTATTTACATTTGTGTTCAGACATTTTAAATAATTTTCAAGAATGTGTGTGATTTTGTGTGAGACAGTAAAGACCTCACCTCCCTGAATGAGTTGACGAGCCATAAAGAGAGCTGTGGAGCCAGTACAGCAGTTATTGTTTACATTAACTATTGGGATCCCAGACAGACCCAGACTGTGATAAATAGCCCTTTGACCACATGTCGAGTCACCTGAAAAAAAACAATAAAAAACAATTCAAACCATTTGTGATTAGAAAACAAGTATAAGTTAATATGTACCGCATAACAATTGTTCATATATTTTTGTATGAGTCTACAGCATACCATACACGTAGCCTACACATGCCTGCTTGATGGCAGAGTACTTTATTCCTGCGTCTGCTAGAGCTCTTTCTCCTGTGCATTAACAGAAACTATTAGAGAGCAAATAATACATCTACTGGCTTTCCATTATGTGCTCAAAATATTTGTGGAACAGAGCTGAAATAACTGAACAAGGTTTATCAACTGCACCTGCTTCTTTGGCCATGTCAGGGTAATCAATGTCTCTTGTACCTGGTTTTTCAAACTGTAAACGTGAGAAAGGTGTCAGTGAATTATAAATTACATTAAATGAAGAAATATATATATATATATATATATATATATATATACATACAGCATTTTTTGTTTTACATATATATTCATGCTAGCTGTGTTTGTGTCTATTCTTTGTAAAAAGGAATAAAAAGTATCTTTTTACACTGGTCACGTGTCTTTCACACAGCTAGGGGTCGCAATAGCGACTATTCTGTCAATAGACCTTTATCACAGCGGAATTGATATCTGGAAGTGTTCGTTGAAGCAATGTATCGATTCTTCTGATTTGGCTAGCAAAACAGTGGCGCAGACACATCAGATGACATTCTGTTGCCAAAGTTGGCCAAGAATATGTGGTTCACTTGGTGAATTACCATAACAAGGTAAAGCTGGACAAGGGATACAAGTTCTTCTTTTAAAAGTTTATTTTTAACTACAAGTCAATTGTAATGTTAATGTTAAATCTCAGGGAATTTAAGGAATTGAAAGTGTTCCTCCAAACTCTTCTGTTGTCCAAGTATTGTATTGTATTGAGCCTTTATTTGTCACATACACTGTTACATGCCGTGAAATTGGACCCCTCTGACCATACACAACCATCACACAAGTACAAACTGTTGCCAAAGCGGTAGGACCTAAAGATATCGAGATTATCCCAGAGCTTACCCTCAGCACGCACAATTTTTTTTCTGAATTTAGAAGAGCATTGATCAGTAAAGTGCGTCTCTATGACATGTTGTTAACAGAAGTCACACAGCTGATGTCACAAATATAACTGAATGTGAATTCAACAGTTTTGAGTCTGCTGTTACTTCTGAACTACAACATGCCAGTAAAGGCGACTTGAGAGAGGATGTTTTGAAAACTCAAAACATCCAAAGAATATCATGGGACCCAAGATAGACTGGTCCAGAATCACTAATTGTGTGAAAAGAAAAGCAGAAACTGTGAGTGAATACACTAAAAAGTTTTGTTAGACCGCTGTAAATTACAGCTGGAATAGTTGATGGTCCTGAAAGTGTGCTAGATGACACATCTGGTTAGATGGCCCTGTAACAGAGTACAGAAAAGCATTGCCATTCCTAGATCTAATTTGGTCTTACAGAACTCTCTCTTACAGAAGTAACCTAGACTGCTTAGCTACATGGGAAAGGGATGCTAATGTTAAGGCAAAAGTGAAAGTAGCAACAGCTACATTTAGCACAATGAATCAAGACAATATATGGCCTAAAATAAAGGGCAAATGCAACTGCTGTGGAAAATTGGGACAATGGGAAAAAGAGTGTAGGAGTGTAAAAGAAATTGCAAGATAGTAAAATAAATACTATGCATAATTCTGCTCCTTCTCCACCTGCCTACAACACTGAAGTAGTTCCGCCAAAGTCTACTGAAACTCTAGGACAGCTTGCTGAGGCTCTTCTAAAAGCATTTACATTTAGGCATTTGGCAGACGCTTTTATCCAAAGCGACTTACATTGGCATTATACTACACATTGATCACTATATATTGAGTATGTGCAATCCCTGGGATCGAACCCATGACCTTGGCGTTGTTAACGCCATGCTCTAACCACTGAGCTACAGGAAAGCTAAAAGCACAACAAGAGCAGCAAAAATCCATCACAATGACAACATTTTTGTAAAAGGTAACACAGTAATTCCTACAAAATTGGCTAAAGATTTAAACATCCCATACAAAAAAAACAGAACTTTATAACTGGTTTAGTAGGTGAAGATTCTGTTTTGTATGAAACACCGCCCATAGAGGTGTGCTCCATTAAATACAGGTGCAATTCTAGGCATGGATCTATTGAGACAAGTACATCTAACTTTAGACACGTCCTCAGAATCTGCTAGCATTAAAATTTCCTTAGCACAAGTTTCTACCAATAATAAAACCACTCCTAAGTTTGCTTTCTTGCAGAATCATCCCATTTGGGCTAAGACATGGATGACTGCGGGCTTCTGACAGGGTAGAACCAGTCAAATTGACTGATTTATCCAATCAGTATGGAAGCTATACAGGGAGTCAAACCTACTGTAGAAAAATTGCTGAAGCAAGGAGTTCTAGTTAAAATCAAAAGTCCCTCACCAAAAGTAACTCACCTATATGGCCCATCAAGAAAGCCAATGGGATATGGAGACTCACCATAGACTATAGAGTAGCTAATAAACATTGATAAAATCACCCCCCTAGCAGTAGATCCATCTACAATTTGTAATAGCTTGCCATTAGATTGTAAAGTTTTTTTAATAATCGATATGTCTAATGGATTCTTTTCTGTACCCTTGCACTCTGACAGCCAGGCATGTTTAGCTTTCACACTTGACTATGAGCAATACCAGTGGACACGGTTGCCACAGGGATTTCAGAATTCCCTGACCATATACCATTAGGCTGTCAGACATGATTTGTGTGACTCAGAATGTCCAGGTCATGATGATTCAATATTTTGATTGCCTCAACAGATCACGAGGTACATCAAACTGAATTGGCAGCATTGTTGGACTGTTTGCAGAAAAAAGGACACAAATGCAGCTTTCACAAAGCTCAAATTGCTAAAAACCAAGTCACATTTCTGGGTCAAACAATTGGTACAGGAAACAGATACATTACACAGGATTGAGCCGCTTCAGTCAAAGCAATACCTCCGCCTACTACCACTAAAACACTCCAATCATTTTTAGGAACAGCAGGTAGACCTTGGATTGAAGACTATGGCCATGAGTGCTCAGCCGCTCTATGACTTATTGAAAGGCCAGGTTAAAGATTCTGATACTGTTTGTATGGAAGAAATTAATCTCAAAGCTTTCAATGATTTGAAGAGCGCACTATGTCAAGCACCAGCATTAGGAATCGCACAACCTGATAGGCCCTTTGTGTTTTATGTTCATGAACACTTAGGCTTTATTATTGCATGTCTAATGCAAGATCATGGGAGCAGTTTACGCCCAATTCATTACTATTCTAGTAAACTTCACATAGTTGCTCATGGTATTGGCCCATGTCTTAGAGCAGTGCAGGCAGTTAATCTATCTCCTCAGGCTTCATCAGGAATGGTGTTAGGACAAACTGTAAATGTAAGATGCCCTCATACAGTGTCCGCACTAATGATTTAAGCAAAAGCTACTTCTGTCACCTCCTCTCGTTGGGGAAATTGGTTAACGACCCTCACAGCCAATCAATCATTGATCTGAACAAAGATGTTCCTCTATATAAAGCATGGACATGGTTAGACAAAGGAGCCACAGTGGATTCATCCAGCTGCTGGACCAAAGGTGGAAAGTATGTCACTCCCGAATCACTGCTCCCATATTTGGCTCAACTAATACACAATTTGTATCACAGTGGTCCAGCAACAATGACTCACAGGTTCTTAAATTAATGGTGGAATCCAAAATTCAGAAATGTAGCCACCAACACAGTCAAGAGATGCGTTACGTGTCAGAAAAATAATGATGTGCCAGCAGCAACTACAGCAGCAACACATACCCCAGCTCCACCAGGACCATTTCGTCACCTGCAAGTTGATTACATATCGTTGCCTCCTTGTAATGGTGCGTTCACACCGGACGCGACTTGCGCGAATAAAACGCGCTATTCGCGCGTAGTTGAACGCTTGAACATTTAAGTTTACTCGCGCTATTCGCGCGATTCGCGCGTGCAAATCACTTCACAACAGACGCAAATTCGCGTCATGGGAGTGGCTTCTGCCGCCTGGCCGCCAGTCTGTTCGTTGCAAAATGACTGACATGGATTTTGTTGAGAGAGTAGCTGCGCTTTATTTATTGTGGAAGGCTGAAAAACA
>JAZGTJ010013653.1:0-14786 GCA_036877575.1 Botia almorhae
GTTCATATTTAAATCTTCAATAATATTAACATTTGATTGCAGACTTATTAAATCTAAGCACAGTTTGTTACATTGTTAAGATCTCGTATGAAACTTAAACATTTATGAGATTTCTGGTGAGATTTCAGGGAAAATATCTAAGACACATTTCCTCTCCATTTATTCTCATTGCTGTCTCTGAAAAATAATTCATATATTAAAGAGCTTTTTTCCTATGGGAACACAGTAATGTGTTTTGGGGAGTAATGTGACTATGTCTATTTTTAGACTTCTTTCCTTTCTTTTCTCTATTTTTTAGACAATTCATTAATCCTTACTACATTCCCTCCTGACTACCTGACTTCATGTCACTGGACTTGACAGACCGGTGTGAATTTTTGAAAACTGTGGAACAAACCATTGTTGTAAGTTTAACAGAGAACCTGTACAACAATTCTCCCTGAAAAACAGATCATGTTCTCTGACATGCTTGACAGGAAGTGGAAATGAGGGATAAAGAAAGAGAGAGAGCGAGAGATAAAAGAGAGGCAATTTAAAGCACCATTTCCTCCCACTATGTCTTTTGGACATTACTCAGACAACAGCAGCATGTTTCTGTGTTGTCAGCTCAAATTTTTAAAAGCTTTTCTCTTTCGCTCATTCTCTCTGAAAACAAAATGGAGGATGGAGGAAGACTCTTATCTGCCCTCTGGCATGTCGTTTGTACTTGACAGCGAGCAAGACAAATGTACACAACCTTTTAAATCTCTGCAAAAGAGGACAATTAACTCATATTTTCAAAGAAACGTTAATATGGACAATACAAAATAAATCCCTGATCTGTAAACTGTAACAAATATAATCAAACTCCAGAAATAATCAAGCCATGAGCAAACCAGCACTACTGACCAATCAGCAGAGATGAGTCAGTCTTATTTAGTGTCTAAATCAAACAAAGTGCATGGTTTAGGTCTGAGATACAGATCACAAAATCACACAATTCAACTTTAGGTGAACGGCTGTCTGTCAGACATATAAGCTTTTGAGTGTAGACGAAGAAGAACGTTTAACATGTTTGTCATAGATCCTCATTGTCCAGAGAGTCGCGATTAGAGCATTGACAGTCTGAAGCAGATGTCTGCAAGAGACCCCAGAAATCCATCTCACCACACAATAACACACAAAATCCATCTTCTGCTGCGTTTTACGCATCATGCTTCAGGCGGCATGGAGCGACCTGACGTGTTTGTTTTAAATCCACCTGCAAACCAGAATAAACCACAGGAATTATGGGATGTAGAATTTTATTGTTGTAGCTGCCTGTGTAACTGCCTAGAAATATGACCCTCCTTACCAGCCCAAGCTCTGCTATAAACCGTAATCATAAAATATATATGAAATAATTCTGCGTCTTAGTGAAACATGGGATTATTAATTTATCAGCTTTCTGGGAGCGATGATTGAAACGATGCAGCTCTCGGCTTTGCTGCCGTCTTCATGATGAATATTTTGACATAAATCTGATGAAGAAATAAATTAGAAGGCTGGGATTAGTCATGTTTCCTCCCTCTGCTCTGAGATACGGATGTTAATTTCATATCTCGCAGAGCATCATCTGATCCTGATCGAATTCCATCCCAAAACAGACAGACCCCGAGACATCAAAACACACACAGACTCACACTATTATGAGTCACTCTTGTAAAGGCCTCTGGCTAATAGTTCATCATTCATAAAAGCAAATGAATTATTAAAAACTTTTGTAGCCCAGCAGGCCAAAAAAGCTGCAGAACAAATCATCATCATCTTTGATCCTTTGAGAGTCTCTGACTGTGAGCAGGTGTGTGTGTGTGTGTGTGTGAAGTGCTCAGGCACATGCACGTACGTGGAAACGTGTGATTGTACTGAGTCCCTTGTTGTCTATGTAGTCTGTCTTATGTGGCATCATGGACTATTGTTTCATTTTAATGTGCCTTCTATATATGGTTGAATGACAATAATAAACTTCTGACTTATTCTGACATCTAATTCTGAGACCTCAGACACCCGTATTGAAGCCCTGGACAGATGTTTACCTGGCGATGTGTAGATTATATCATCTGACTTTAAAGAAAACAGCAGTGACACAGACGGCTTAAAAAAAGACAGTAGAAGTAGTGTTCCTGTAGCTCAGTTGGTAGAGCATTGTGTTATTAGCACAAAAGGTTGTGGGTTCAATGCCCAGGAAGCATGTGTACTAAAAAAATTTATAGCTGTAATGGATTGTAAGTCGCTTTGGATAAAAGTGCCAAATCCACAAATGTGTCCAGAGCTGACAAACTGCTCAAATACAGGGTTTATAATAAAACATACTGACACAAACTGCTGACAAACTGCACAAATACAGGGTTTATGATGAAACATACACACACACACAGATCAGCTCATATGTAACAGAACATGAGACAGCGTTACGAATGAAGCCACTGCTCCCCCGGACCTACGCATACTCATTGCGATGATTGTTTTGCCATTTCAAACATTTTAGAGCGTTTCCCTGTGTTGATTAGATTACCCATTGCCAATTGGATTGTTTATCGTTTTTGATTGTTTGCTGCCTGCCTACTGTTTTTACTTTGGACTTCATTGTTGATTGTTTGCTGCCTGTCCTGACCATTGCCTGTTTTACCATTTTGATTTTGTCTCGCCCTTATTGCTCTGTTTTCCAGTGTTTGACCTTCGCCTGTTTTTGGATTACTCTATTGAATAAAGAACTGCACATGGATCCAGCTGTCTCAGGGTCTTTGTTACAGAAGACATCGTCACCGAGCGATCCAGCAGCCATCCAGCAGCTCTCTACCAAGCTGTCAGCTCAAGCGTCGCAGTGATGAAGCGTTCATCACGAAGCATTGTACTGTGGACAGGCAGGCCTTCAGAGAGACTCCTGCCCAGTTCGCCCCAGCTCAGGTCAAACCCCAGTGATTCTAGCTTCCATTTCTAATATAACAAGCAATGGAATCTGCATCCCTGTCACTACAACTTCCTCTAGCATTGCAATAACAACATCAGCCTTAATCGACTCCGGAGCAGCAGCTAACTTTATATCTAATGAGTTTGCTCAGAGCAACCATATCCCTCTAATAACCTGTTCTTCTTCTTTAGAAGTGGAGGCGCTAGACGATCGTCCCCTTGGAGTACATTTACATTTAGTCATTTAGCTGACACTTTTATCTAAAGCGACTTACAAATGAGGACAAGGAAGAAACTTTAACTACAATAAGAGGCAACAGTGAATAAGTGCTATAAACAGGTCTCAGGTATTTCAACACAGTATAAGAAGTTTTTTTTTTTGTTAAAGAAGTAGAAGTGGCGGTGTATTAGTTAATTAGTCAAGGAAGTGAAGACGAAAAAGATGAGTTTTTAGTTGTTTCTTGAAAACAGCTAATGACTCTGATGGAGATATGGAGTTCATTCCACCAACCAGGCAAAGTGAAAGTAAGAGTCCGGGAAAGTGATTTCTTCCCTCGTTGGGATGGAACCACAAGGCGACATTCTTTAGCTGAATGCAAATTTCTGGTAGGCACATAAGTGCGAAGAAGTGAGAGCAGGTAGGGAGGTGCGGATCCAGTAGTCACCTTGAAAGCAAACATCAGAGCCTTGAATCTGATGCGAGCAGCTACTGGCAGCCAGTGCAACTGGATGAACAGTGGCGTGACGTGTGCTCTTTGAGGCTCATTAAAGACCACTCTAGCTGCTGCATTCTGAATCAACTGCAGTGGCTTGATAGTACAAGCTGGAAGTCCTGCGAGGAGAGCATTGCAGTAGTCCTGTCTTGATCAGAGCATGTTACCATAGGAAGGGTTTGACCTCCCTGATATTGTAGAGGGCGAATCTGCAGGAATGAGCGGTTCTAGAGATGTGGTCAGATATGTCCGTCAGACAGGCTGAGATGCGAGTCGGTACCGTGGGATCATCAGGGCTTTAACAACTGAGAGCAGTGCAGTCTCGGTCGAATTACCTTTCTTAAAGCCGGATTGGTTGTTATCCAGGAGGTTGTTCTGGGAGAGAAAGGCAGAGAGTTGACTGAACACGACTTTTTTAGAATCTTGGCCATGAATGGAAGCTGGGATACCGGTCTGTAGCTTTCAAGAAGTGTTGAATCTAGGTTAGGTATATTTAGCAGTGGGGTTACCCTAGCCTGCTTAAATGAAGTGGGGAAAATACCAGTGTGAAGATAAGTATTAATTATATGAGTAAGTGCTGGTGTGACTGCTGGAGAAATAGCTTGCAAAATATGAGATGGAATAGGATCGAGTGGGCAGGTGGTAGGATGGCTAGATGACATGAGTTTGGAGACCTCAGAGTCAGAGAGCTGAGAAAAAGAAGTGAGTGTTTGTGGTGTTCCTGGTGTAATAAGGATGTCAGTTTGAGGTGTGGCAAATTGAGCACTGATTGAGCATTGGAGTAGGAAAAGTGGAGCACAAGACAGAGACATTACAACTGCAGATAGATGTGCTTCACTCTAAGAAAATTCAGTTATATGCCATTTCTTCCCTGTCTCACACTATTGTCCTGGGTCGGCCCTGGTTGTGCATGCATGAACCGTTTACCTCCTGGAGCGAAGGTCAGATCCTTCACTGGGGAGCAAACTGCCACGAGAACTGCCAACAAAAATATTCTCTCTCCAGTCTCTTCTGAGCAATCGCTATGCACTTTCACTAACATTCCTTCTAAGCATTCTGATTTGGCAGTAGTCTATAGCAAGCAGAAAGCTTTGCAACTACATCCATTCCAAGCCGTAGATTGTGCAATTGACCTCATACCCGGTGAGACTCCTCCCAAAGGTCATATTTTCCTTCTGTCACATCCAAAGTCTGCTGCCATGCAGCAGTAAATTGTGGAGGAGCTGTCCAAGGGCTTCATTTGTCTGTCCAACTCACCCACTTCGGCAGGGTTCTTTTTCATCAAAAAGAAGGATGGGGGACTGAGGCCATCTATTGACTATCGCAATCTTAATGATGTAACATTTTGTTACCTGCTCCCTCTTATTCCTGTAGCTCTCTAACAACTTCGGTGTGCAAGATTCTTTACTAAATTAGAATTTAGGAGCGCCTACAATCTGGTTCGTATTTAGGAAGGAGACAAATGGAAAATAGCCTTTTCCACTTCCTCCAGACATTACGAATACTTAGTGATGCCCTTTGGTCTTGCCAATAGTCCATCTGTTTTCCAATCGTTCATGTAATCACTCAGGAAGGAGTGGCCATGGACGATAAGAAGGTCCGGGCAGTCACTGAATGGCCACTTTCCAAAACTGTGAAAGAACTGCAACGATTTCTTGGTTCCATGGCCACTCCCCTAACCTCACTTACAAAACGTCACTCCGGTAGATTGATGTGGAATGATGCAGCAACAAGAGCTTTCTCCGAACTTAAGACACGCTTTACAACCGCCCCTAATCTACATCACCCAGATCCTGATCTCCCCTTCATAGTGAAGGTTGATGCCTCGAATCACGGTGTAGGGGCCATATTATCTCAAAGCCACGGTACACCACCTATAATGTATCCATGTGCTTTATTTTCGCGCAAACTCTCCCCTGCTGAACAAAATTACAATGTAGGTAACTGAGAATTGCTAGCTACAAAATTGGCCTTAGAAGAATGGCAGCATTGGCTAGAGGGAGCTGCAAACCCCTTTCCGGTCATTACCGACCTTAAGATTCTAGAGTACATCCACACCACGAAACGTTTGAACGTCAGGCTTGTTGGTCACTATTTTTCACATGTTTTGACTTTTCAGTAACCTACCATCCTGGTCCCAAGAATACTAAGGCTGACGCCTTGTCTAGACAAGCTGAGCCAACACCCAAGCCCCAGTCCCCTGACGGTATTATGCCCAAAAAGATCCTAGTTGCCCCAGTACAGTGGGATCTCCACATCTCCTGTCCACCAAATGTCCCGACAACCTCATCTTCGTGCCCGAGCCATTCAGACAGAGAGTACTCACTCAGGTGCATGAAGACTCAAGTTCTTGTGACCCAGGAATCACAGCCACCATCCACTTGCTCAGAAACCGCTACAGGTGGCCTACCCTCCCATCAAGCACATTCAGAACTGCCCAGTTTGTCAGTCATCCAAGACCCCCAGACAGATACCTCTGGACTCCTACAACCGTTACCCACACCACATTGCTCAATTCCCAGGCAAATACTGCAATCCTGATCGCTTTTCTAAGGCTTGCTGTCTGGTGCCCCTTCCCAAGCTCCTGTCTGCATTTGAAACTGCTGAACTGTTATGTAACTTTGTTTTCAGATTTTACAGACTGATGACATTGTCTCGAACCGGGGTCCCCAGTTTACCCAAGTGTGTGGGCTTCATTTCAGTCAACGTTAGCCTGACGTCCGGATACCACCCTCAGTTTAACGGTCAGATGGAATGCCTAAATCAAGAGATCATCAGGTTGCTACAATCCTACTGCAACCAACGTCAGGCTGATTGGAGCAGGTATCTAAGGTATCCGTCCTGTTAATAATCCCACTAAAATAAAAAAGCATAGAGAAACAGAGACAGATAAGAGACACACAGTGGATTTATGTTTGTGTCATGTATAAAGTCCATTCTCTCTCTCTCTCTCTCTCTTTCTATCTTTCTGTCTGTCTTTCTCTCTCTCATTAAAATTGTAAAAAGTAAAGGATGTAAGTAATGTGTAGTTGTGTAGTTACAGTTTTGAAATTCAGAGAGTTCTGTAATGTTAACAACACATTACAGATGTTAAATGCTGCTGCTGTCCCACCACTGATTACGAACTCTGAGATCATCAGATCCTGATTAAATCACACCTGAGCTCCATGTTTGTGCTCACTCATCTCAGCTGGATGCTGGTCACCTCAGGTGTGTGTGAGTATCTGAGTGTGTGTGAATGTATGTGTGTGTGTGTGTGTGTGCATGTGTGAGTTAGCGTATGTGTGTAATAGTCGGGTTAACAGATTGCTGGGCTGCACCTCTCACTTCATAACTCTTCATTTAGGCTGTCCACTCATCAGACTCTCATGCTGTGCATGACAAAGTCACTGGATTGGCCTCGTTTCAAAGGACAGTAACTTCACCACAAAACAGTAAATGAAGCTCTAAACATTTTGGTTTTGGGGGGAGCCTAAACATTTAGTGCTATCAATCATCTCTACGAGCATATATAAGCTTCAATCTCTGCACATGCCCGATGACAATTCCTCTGGAATCCCTCCTTCTCCCCAATTCTTCCTACATGACTCTTATTCTTCCTCTATGCAGCTCCATTATAGGGGGGTGTAGAGCTCAGAGCCTGAAACAAGCCTTGGGTCCGAGCACCCTTCTAGGACACAAGCCACGTTTTTAAATCATTAATTATAAAGACGGAAGAGGCAGGTAAACTTCTGAAAAGCTGCATAAAAGGCTCATGACAAGTTCCTGAATGGCTGTGAACATGTTACATTGCACATTTTCACATTTAAATTGCTGGAAACTTGCATTGAATATCAGAGCATATTGTGTCATTCTGCTCTCAAATAGTATAATGATGCTAAACTGTATAGTTGATCTGGCAGTCAGGTATTTCCCAAAGCAGTGTCTTAACATAAATGCAACCTCATGAATGACTGATTAAAATCACTTTAGAAAACCAGCAACTCCTCGTACAGACTATAAACTTATGTGAACAGTCACAATTTAGCATGCTTGTTAGCATGTTTTCATGTTAGCATGTTTAAATTGCACAACAGTCACAAACATTATAATATCTCAGTTTGTATTCCACAGAAGAAAGTAATGAAGGTTCTAAGGGTGAGTAAATTATGGAATCTTTTAATTAATTCTCCAAGGAACTCCCACAAAAAAGTATTCGTGTATTACTTCAGACTATTTAGAGAATCTGTTAAGGCCAAAAAAAAACATAAATAGTAGATTCCACTGTAACTTTCAGTACACACTTAAACCCTTACACACATTCACACACACAGATCTTTTCAAACAGCAGAGATAAAGGAAGATCTTATCTTGTTGAGACTAAACTGATATATTAGGCTGATAGTCCCACGTTGTGAAACTGTGATGACGTCTCAGTCCAAAACCAGCCTGTGTTTTTATTCTATAAAGGACATGGATGTAAATATCAAACTATCATCTAACTTAAATTTAATACCATGAAAAGTAGTTAGTTTTGGCAAATACAGATAACAAATATTTCCTTTACACTAGAAATTTGACTATTTGACTGTAAGAACACACTTTTGTGTGCAAGCACACACACACTAGATTACAAGTACACACAGGGATTTGCAATAATATTATAAAATATCTGAACATAAAAGAGAAAAGTAGATAAAGAAATAACAAAATAGTAGAGTCTTTAGGACTGTAGTTGGATCATTATATTAAAAGCAATATTAACATTTTATGAAACCCTAAGCCAGGTTAAATGTCTCCCAGCAAGCAAGCCAACAGAGCGACAGTGGCAAGGAAGCAAAACTCCAATAATGTATAGATGGAGAAAAAATCTTGGGAGAAACCAGGCTCAACCAGGATGGCCAGGTCTCTTCTGGTATGTTAAAGCTGCAATCCATATTTTTTTTTATTAAAAACTGCGAGCTTATAATATTAAGAATTTTATATTGATTTAACAATTGTCTGGTCTGATTTTTTGACAAAGTTCAGGCACTGAGGAATGTTAAAAAACATCACACTGCTTTGACTAGGCAGGAACAAAAATGTAGAATCTAACTGAGCTCAAGGTAGGTAAATAGATAAGAGGACATTTAATATAAAAGTATATTATATTCCCATAGATTCTGGGTGCTCCAGGTTATGGCTGTAATCTTAAATTGGGATAACGATGAACATTAAGCTGAACCAAAAATGAGACAAGTGTCAAATCGAACTAGAGCTGGGACGGTCTGTCTCAGGGGTTGTCCCACCCCGTCTCCCATGATCTTGTTTGAATAAAATCTAAATCTTGCTAACTACAGAACCTTGGTGAAAGACCGACTTACAGTAAAGCCAGTGCATCTGTTCTTATGGGAAGTGTCCCTGGTTCCATTTACCTTATTTATGCAGCCTAACAATCCCTTAAGGATTTGAGTTGTAGATTCATACAACTATGTTTAGGCTTGTTTAAAGAGATGACTCTTTAATCTAGATTTTAAATGACAGAGTGTATCTACCTCCCGGACAACAGTGGGAAGACTATTCCAGAGTTTGGGCACCAAGTATGAAAAGGATCTACCTTTTGCTTTTGCTTAAGGTAACAGTGAATGTGATTGTAATAGTACTGAGGAGCTAAATCATTCCGGGCCTTATAGGTAAGTATTAAAATTTGATGATTATGTGATGCTTAATGTTATGGAGGAGGCTCCCCCCCTTTTTCATCCGTGCCAGCAGAGGGAACCTTCACCGGAATATTGACTATCCATTCGAACGTCATTTCCCGGCGAACTTCCCGTTTGACCCGTGTGATCGCCTCCGGAACTATTTAAGCGCACAAATGCTAATGATCATTGCGATGTCTTGTATTGCCTTCATAGCATACATTTCAGAGTGATTATTTCCTGGTTGTCTTTCTGGTTACGTCTTTGGATTGTGTATGGTTTTTGGATTGTTTGCTGCCTGCCTTTTGGATTACGCTTTTGGATTACGGGTTTGGATTTGTTTGCTGCCAGCCCCGGACTGTGAGTGTGTACTGTTTCCTGATTGTTTGCCGCCTGCCCTGACCCTTGCCCGTTTACTGTTTTTGATTATTGCCTTGCCTTTGATATTATTGTTCGCTGTTGTGTTTGACCTCTGCCTGTTTGCACCTCAATTAAATTAGGCTGCACATGGATCCTCTAGCCTCCACATCTTCGTTACAGAAGACATCGCCATCACACAATACAGCAGCCGTTCAACAGCTCTCTACGGAATTATCCGCACAGGTGGCCCAATTATCTCTGTACCAACACCAACTAACTCGGTTGACAAATCAGACTTAGGAATTGGTGAGGGCTATACAGAGTACTCTGACTTACTCCCGCCGCATGTAATGGCTGCCGCTTCTCTGCCATTTAGTCAATCACCTAGCATTCCAGCCACTCCAGTCAGCCCGAGACTCGCATTTCCAGAGAAATATGATGGTAATCCTGCTCGATGTAATGGTTTCCTGCTACAATGCTCATTGTTTATTTCACAACAACCAGCGCTCTACCCCACTGAGAGTAGCCGAGTGGCTTTTGTTTGTCTTTGGAATGGGCTACGGCAATTTGGGGCACTGACGGATCGAGTTTTCCCTCATTTGACATCTCAACCCATGCCAAGCACGTTGGTCCCTGTTTTTTACTCGTTTTGACTTCATTGTCACTTACTGTCTTAATTCCAAGAATGTTAAAGCAGATGCATTATCTAGGCAAGCTGAACCCATACCCAAGTCAGAGCTCCCTGAAGCTATCCTTCCAGAAAAGTTATTACTAGCTCCAGTTCAGTGGGATCTCCACACAGAAATTCAGCAGTTCAACGAATCTCAGACCCCAACAATTACCTGTCCCGAAAATCTCACATTCATCCCAGAACCCTATAGGAAACAATTACTTACTCAGATTCATGAAAATCCCAGTTCCGGGCATCCTGGCATCGCTGTCACGTTACACCTGCTAAAGAATTCATATTGGTGGCCAACAATATCACAAGAAATTATTTAGTTCATTCAGAAGTGTTCGGTCTGCCAAATTTCTAAGAATCCCAGACACCTGCCGGCCGGGTTATTACAACCATTACTGACACCTTGACAACCCTGGTCCCACATTGTGATTGACTTCATCACGGATCTACCTAATTCACAAGGCCACACTACAATTTTAACAATAATAGATTGTTTCTCTAAAGCATTTCGGCTAATTCCACTTCCCAAACTACCATCTGCATTTGAGACTGCCGAACTCCTTTGCAATTTAGTATTCAGGTTTTATGGACTTCCTGAGGATATAATGTCAGATCAGGGTCCACAGTTCACCTCTTGAGTATGGTCATCTTTTTTCAAGAATTTGGGAGTAAATATTAGCTTAACCTCAGGGTATCACCGCCAATCCAACGGACAGACTGAACGTCTTAATCAGAAGATTAGATTTCTAAGATCCTATTGTAACCAGCATCAAGGTGACTGGAGCAAGTTTTTGATGTGGGCTGAATACGCTCAGAATTCCTTGGTCAAGCCTTCCACTGGAATCATACCATTTAAATGTGTCTTGGGATTTCAACCTCCACCATTCCCATGGTGGGTTAGGGTAAGGGTTACCTACAGACCTCCCAGCGGTGACTGATTGGCTTCGGCGCTCATACTCACCTTCTACATGCAGTTCAACGTCAGACTGAACAGGCCAATTGTCATCGTCATCAGGGTCACAACTTTGCTGCCGGTCAGTGGGACTGGTTATCAACTAAAGACCTCCGCCTGCATCTTCCATGCACAAAATTAAGTCACATTCAGGAGCCACTCGCAGGGGGGGGGGTTACTGTTATGGAGGAGGCTCTCACCCCTCCTCCTCCGTGCCAGCAGAGGGAACCTTCACTGGAATATTGACCTTCGTACTACTTCTTGTTTGACACGGAACTACTTAAACGCTAATGATCATTGCGATGTCTTGTATTGCCTTTATAGCGAACATTTCAGAGCGATTATTTCCTGGTTGTCTTTCTGGTTATGTCTTTGGATTGTGTATGGTTTTTGGATTGTTTTTTGCCTGCCCTTTGGATTACGCTTTTGGATTACAGTTTTGGATTTGTTTGCTGCCAGCCCCGGACTGTGTGTACTGTTTCCTGATTGTTTGCCACCTGCCCCGACCCTTGCCCGTTTACTGTTTTTGAATATTGCCTTGCCTTTGATATTATTGTTCGCTGTTGTGTTTGACCTCTGCCTGTTTGCACCTCGATTAAATTAGGCTGCACGTGGATCCTTCAGCCTCCGCGTCTTCAAGTAATGTGGTCATACTTTTTTGATCTCATGAGGACTTTGGCTGCTGCATTTTGTACCGGTTTCTGTACTAAACCTGCAGGGCAGCCACCCAGTAAATCATTGTAATAATCAATTCTTGATGTCATGAACGCATGAATGAACTTTTCTGTATTTAACATGGAGAGTAATGTGTTATAGTTTTTATATATTTTTGCATTATAATGAAATGTTGTATTCAAAGGACAAATTGCTATTAAACAGAACACCCAGATTCTTAGCTAATGAAGCAGACTCAATACAGCGTCCATCAAGAGTAAGGCAGTATTCTAGGTTGTTCCGTGTGAAATATTTTGGTCCAATATTTAAACCTTTGATATTTACTTTACATTCTGTTAGTTTAGTACAGCTATGATACAGCTGTACATAAATATTTGTACAACCAAGTTTTGTCAGCATAGCAATGAAAACTAACTGTATGTCTCTTAATAATTGTTCTCAGAGGTAGCATATACAGGGTGAAAAGCAGAGGCCCAAGCTTGAGCACTGTGGCACTCCATATTGAACTTGTGATCAATGACACCCTTGCACTCACACTGCAACAAACAGGAATCAGTCAGATAAATATGATTTAAACCATGCCAGTGCAGTTCCATTTATGCCAACATCATTTTCAGGCTAATTCAAGAGAATGCTGTGGTCAATAGTGTCAAAGGCTGCACTATGTTCAAGTAGCACTAGAAGAGAGATGCAAACACGATTAGCTGACAAGAGAAATCATTTGTCACTCTGATGAGAGTCTCTGTACTATGATATGGTCTGAATCCTTACTGGAAATTCTCACAGATACCATTTCTTTCCAGAAAAGAACATAATGAGTATATTTGTCAAAATATGGTATCTTCTCAAAATACATTTACTTGGAAAGTAAAATTGAATAAGAAATGTATAAATATTATTATTTAAATAGATTTGTTTTTCTTATACTATTATGAAATTCTATGTATGTATGTGTATGTATGCATGTATACAGTATGTATATTTGATTATTTTTATATTAGCTTGTATTTACAGAACAACAGGGCACGGATACTGACGTCTTGCAGCGACTGATGTGAGCAGCCTTAAATAATAACATCCAACAACATCGTTCTGCCTCCTAGAGCAGGTTATAATCTATATGAATGATGAATATGGTCTGTTTAGAATGCCGGATCAGATTGTTAGTGGAATGACAAGAGCATGTAGGTAATCTATTTGCCTCTCACATGAACACTATGCACAGTAATCCACCTTTTCAAGCTTTTTTAATAAAAGGTAAATTTGAGATGTGTCTGTAATCTACAAGTTAACTGGGAATCAAGTTATCTGGGATCAATTTAAATTTATTTTAAATTGAGGTCTGATAACAGCCAGCCTGTAAGTTTTTTGGACATATCCCAACACCAATGATTGGTTAGTAATTCAATAATTTCAGGAAGCATCTCTTTCAGCAACCCAGTAGGTATAGGAGGTAGGTATAGGATCTAGCAAACATGATGTTGATTTAGATTAATTTTTTTTGATAGTTTTTGATACCTATAGAAGACAATTACTGTAGTTGCTCTTTGGGCAAACTATGATGGGATGTCTGGTGTGACTTTGTAGCAGGCAATTGAATGCTTATGATTTTTTTCTCTGACATTTTCTATTTTGTTATTAAAGAAATTCATAAACTTATCAATGTTATGATATTGACAACTGTCTTTTAAATCCTTTAAAAAGTTTTTTTTAAAGCCTTTCTGTAATTTGAAACACTCTCCATGCTGCACGGACTACCTCTAGCTTTGTTTGTTTTCCAGCTATTTTCCATTTCCCAGGCTACTATCTTTAGGGCGTGAGTGTTACAGTGGAGGCTCCAGCCTCCTCTGCACCGTGCCACCAGAAGGAACCCTCTCCAGAGTACTAACCAGATTTCTGACGAACTACATCTCCCAGAATGCAACTCACCTTCCGCTGATCATTTCCTGTTTGCCATCTGTTCATCGTTACCGCTGCCTATTTTAACCGGACATTTACCATTACACATTGCAAAGTCTTGTTTGCCATTGTATCAGTTCTGAGTGTTTTGTCCTAATGTTTCTCTGTTGGTTTGTGTATGATCTGGATTGTTAACTGGTTATTGATTGTTCTCTGCCTGCCCCTGATTTGGATTGTTATCGTTTTGATTCTCTGTTGCCTGTCTCGATTATTGGATTGTGTTTCTAAATATTAATTGTTGCTGCCTGCCCCGACTTCTGCCTGTTTAACGTTTATGATTCTGTCTCATCTCTACTGCTCCTGTTTGCTGTTGATTACCTTTGCCTGTTGACCATTCCAATAAATAGGCTGCATATGGATCCTAACTCATCTGACTCTTCATTATAGTGTGTTTAAGGTGCTAGAAAAGAGGCAGTTAACATTTTCTGTTGCATTTAAAGGTTTGTAGCAGGGCCCGATGGCATCACGGGTCGGGTCCTTAAGGCATGTGCCGACTAGCTCGCTCCTGTGTTCACTGAGATCTTTAATCTCTCCCTGGAACAGTCTACAATCCTGACGTGCTTCAAACAGTCCACCATTGTTCCTGTCCCCAAGAAACCCCAGCCCGCCTGCCTGAACGACTACCGCCCAGTAGCCCTGACCTCAGTAGTGATGAAGTGCTCCGAAAGACTCATCAGAGACTTCATCACTTCTTCCCTACCTGACACCTTGGACCCGCTTCAGTTTGCATACCGTCCAAACCTGTCTACTGATGACTCCATTTCACACCTACATCATACAGCCCTGAGCCATCTGGACAGCAGGAAGGGGAATTATGTTAAAATGCTGTTTGTGGACTACAGTTCAGCATTTAACACCAT
>JAZGTJ010013654.1:0-14784 GCA_036877575.1 Botia almorhae
ATACTCGAGTGAGAGGGAGTGAGCTGAAAGTGGTTAACGTCGTTGACGCATACGCAACAGTAAGTCCCACTGAAGGAAATCCACCTGAACACTCATCAAAAAGCAATGGAGTTGAGGAGGGCGTGGCCATAGAAAACAAAACAAAAGGGAGGATCACCACATAATAGCACCAATGAAAGTGTGACATGAGCTCTGCTCTCATAACTCTCACCGAGTCACTGCCAGAAGGAACCATCAGTTCTGGTGCACACGAGATGTCATGCCAAACAGTTAAAGCCATAGTCCAATGTTCAAAGCAAGGTTTTTAATGTTTAATTCAATCTTGGGCCTTCGCTGATGGATCTGAGCATTTTATACCGCACTGCAGGTCAAAATGGGATGTAATCCGTATTTATCTCTGACGATGAAACGGAATGACAAATAACAGTGGAGCAAATTATTTGTATACTTTCATTAAATCATCTGTACCAACCCAGAACAAACATTTATTAAAACATGAAGATCGCAAATATACATATAACGTGTTGTTGCTGTTGCAACATTTTAAACCAGATCAGCTGTGGAATTCTCCTTCAGGTCAGGAATGGTTTGAGTAAGTTCCAAAAACAGCTCAAATCCCATGCAAAAAAAGTGTAAAAATAAAAATCACCGTAGTCTGGATTCAACTCAAGTAAGAAAATATTAGAAAATAAAGGTTTTATCAGAGCAGCAAAAGGGCCGAGTCTCTGAATCCCACTAGCCCAAAGGAAGAGAACTGCATGACCTTTCCGTGGAGCTATGGATGTTTTAGACATAACACCCATGTTCCCGCCTCTGCGATTTCCAACATCCTCCTTCTCTCACAGCAACAAATAGAGCCATCGAGCCACACAGAAGACAAGCATGATTCCAAATCAACAATGACATCCACAAATGCCCTGACTTACGAGGCTTAGTATCTGATTCACACCAGCATAAAACTTACACCCCATGTTTTTTAATTTCTAAAGGGAATAAAATAATAAAAATAACCTACACATTGAACTTGGACCAAAATTATGATTAACTTGAAATCATTTAAATGTTTGTCCAGCAAGAACGTGTTTTATTCCCTTAAGAAAAGAAGGTGTGGTAAAACGATCCAGAGAAACACAATTCCAGACAGATGTTTTTAACTCTTCTTAGGAGAGTAACTATTCATGACCTGAGATTAAATATGGACATAACTTTAATGAGCCAGGTAAATCCATTAAGTGGCATACAATGTACTTATATGCGCAACAAGTTTGGGTTCAAAAAAATTCAATAGTCCTTTGTCCTAAGAAAGTCTTTTAATTTCCAAATGAGATTTTTTCCACTAATTCATTCTATGCATTATTTGTAATAAGCACGTGAGTATGATTTTTATTGTTTTACCAATGTAGCTAATAGCGCCATGACAAATGAGTTTATTTTTAGGAATATTATACAACTTTATGAACCATGATTTAAATTGCTCGGAGATAAGCTTGTTTGCCTCATTTTTTAAACTTGTACTGTATACCATATCACAAATCTTCATCTTTAATACCTTAAACCTGCACATAAGCATCTATTTCTTTATGCGTGCAAAATTGTATTCATTGGCAGGATGATCTGTAATCTGTAAACCGACAAAAAAATACTGCTGAAAATAAAACATTGTTAAATTACCAGTTAACTTCAAGACTATCTTGAAAATAATGATTGATTGCAACTGGAGAATTTCCTGATTAATTGCTTGTTAAGGTAAATCCTATGATGAGAAATTTCCTTTGACATGTTTTCCCTCTTCCTTTTTTCTTTTTTTGCAGTGACCTTTTTAATGCTGTAGCAACAGTCTCTGGAAGTCATGCCTGTGGGCTTAACAGTCCCCATGTAGTCGAGGTGCTTAATGGAGGGAGTCACCCAACCTCCTGCACTGAGGCACCCCAACGGTGCAGATCACCATGACTCTACATCACCCCAGGTGGGCCCATGTCAGACGCTGGTGATGGAGGCAAGGCAGTTGGGGGATTTCTGCAGTTTCTCAGGTTGCGTGGTAGGGGGCTCTGGGATTGCACGGAAGCTGAATGGGGGGCCGATGCTGGTGGTACCTATGTGGCCTGGACTTAGTGCCGGATTCTGCCGCCGGTTGCTCTCCACAATGCTTGAGGTGTTGGATGCCAAGCTCTCCCGTGTGCTGGAGAAAGTGTTTGAGAAATGAACAGAGAGAAAAAGACAAACAGAAAGAGAGAGAAACAAGATAAGAGAAACAAGTCCCAAGGAAAAAGGATGACGTTTATAACAAGGGACAAAAATCTGTACCTGTGTTGTATATGCTTACATTTATGTTTGAAGGATTATTAAACTGTACAATAATAACAAATTGATGCCACCAAACCAGATAAATAAATACAGCCAGCTATGAGATAAAACTATATTGACATTGCAGGATGTACTGCATTAAAGAAAGATTTAACTCTGATATGATATACTTAACAGCAGTTCTGCATAGAAAGCAGAATAGTGTTTTTTTTGCATTTCCCACTCTGTGTAATTGCATTACTACCACACATCAATCATGACTAAATTGTGTCTACGCACAAGAGCTATGCTGGTGTTTTTCCAGGAGCTGCGGAATGACATCATCGCTAATGTGATGAGTCATCCAGAAAATAGTGAATGATTGCGTGTGTGTGCGTATGTGTAAACGGGCTGCTGGGGGTCTTAAAATAAGAGACTTGTGGCAGTTTGTCTCGTAAGCTTTTCGGGCTATTAATTCAGAAGCAGAGACCAGACGCACAGACTAAGCTAATGGGGTGAAAACAGAGCACAGTCTCATTACTTTCAGCAGTCTTGCATCTCTCAGTTAAAGCTGTAATTCAACAAAAAAATTACAATTCTATAATTTTTTACCAACTTTGCATTCCAAACTAGTATGCTGTATTTTTTCTGTGGAACATGAAAGGAGAATTGTTTATGAATCTTAACACAACTAGATAATGACAGTTCCAGGGGATACAAAAATGCTCCAAAAAGGACAAAAAAATACTAAAACAGCACCATAAAAATGTTACATTTCAGGTCTTTTACAAAAGCTGCTTTGTGTGAGGAACAGACCTCAATTCCTTCTTTTGTGTTCTATGAAAAAATAGTGTACAGCTTTGGAACAATGTAAGGGTGAGTAAATTATGACAGAATTCTCATTTTAGGTGCACTGTTACTTTAAATGGTCTCTAAACTTGTGCGGCAGTAGTGAAAAACTCCATTATTACCATGTGACTGGGCCACAATTCCATTCATGGCCCTTTAAATTTTATCATCATTAAACTTTGACATTTATTATGGACAATAGAATACATTGTACTTCACACGTTTTTATAAAAGTTCACAAAAGTTCAAAACTAAATTATTGTGAGTGATTTTTTTGTACTAACAGTGTTATACTTAAATGCAAAAAGTTAGAGCTTTTTAGTATAAAGCTTTCTTATTGCTGAATATCCATCAAAGAATAAGGTCAGAATGTCACTGAAATTATCTCAAAATATGAATGCAAAAAAGGTCATAAAATTCTGCAGATTTACAGGCTGGATCAGCACATGCAGCTAAAACTACAAACATGCACGATTATACAGAGGTAGCATGTGCAGAACATGTAGGCTCTCTCCCTCTGAATGAGTCATACAGACCTAAAGCGTCTATTTTTAGCAGCTGAAAAAAGTTCTCTCACTCATAAAGAGCTTCTGCTAACACATACACAGCCCTGGGAAACCCACTTAAAGGCCGTCAGTACTGATCTGTGGCCTTGACAAAGTAAAGGGGAGAAAAGGGAGCAGCCAACTTATTGTAGTTGTATAAGGTGGGGTAAGTAAGAATTATACACTAAGGTTCCTATGGCAACTATATGCTTAATACATACGTTTCACTCATGTCATAAAATCAACGAAGGCTGCTATCATTATTTAAAACATAGCACATTTAATAAATAAAAATTAGCATTTAATTTTGTAGATTGTGAGCTGGGAAGAAAATTAAATTTTTTAAGCATTTGGTACATTTGTCATTTATGTAGTTAGTCAAGTTAATTGTTCATTCTGGATCAGAAGTTAATTACATTATATTGGTAAGATTATCTCAAAAAATCCTTCAGACAAATTTGAGGTATACCAGAAATGTCCTTAAGGATCAGCTCTTATACAGCGTCAATTTGCGTGATAAAGGTACACTCAAAAATAGGTTTACAGTTGCAATATATATAGTGTAATATTACTACATAATTCACAACTTTTCCTCCTCAACTGGTCTGTAATTGTACTTACCGAGGGGAGTTAAACCCACTGTCTACAGTCACACTACTGCTGTCCATGCTGTCCAGCCGTGCTGAGTGAGCCGACTTTTGGCTGTTATTGTTCTCACTCTCCTTAGGGCTAAGCAGAGTCAAGTTGTTCTCAAACTTTCGCTGTAGATCTCGCTCTTTCTCACGTTCTAGCAACCACTGCATGGTCCCTACTCCACCACCCTCTCCAGCCCCTGCTCTTCCCTTTGCCTCTGTTGGAGCTGCCTCTTTATGGGATGCTTCCTCAACCTCCTCCTCTTCCTCCTCCTCCTCATCATCTGACACGTTGTAATAGTCAAAAGCAGCCTCAGATGCTGAGGGGGCACCCGGTTCTGAGCCTGTAGGTGCTGGAGCAGGAGCAGACAAAGGGGTGGAGTTAAGTGGCTGTTGGGTCTCCAGAGTGTCAAGGACCTCGGATGATTTCATGTGAGGAGTCTTACGCAAAGTGCCTGACTTTGAGTAGCCACTGTCTACATAGCTCACAGTCAAAACACTGTGTGGCGGTTTGAACAAAGTGTCCTTACTGAAAATCTCTTTCCTCTTGTCAACCCCGCCACAAGTGCTACCACCACCTCCCCCACCCCCTGGGTCAGTGTTATGTTGGTGCTGTATCAAACGTCCATTGGGAATAGGCTCAGGGGTCTGGCTTGGTGTGGGTTTGCCAGAACCATTATGACCCTTGGTGGAGGAGTCCTCTTTGTACTCCAAGGCGTGAGGCGAGGTGAGGTGTGGTGTCTGCCGGTCAGCAGGAGAGCCCTTGCGGATTCCGTCAGATGGGGTTAAAGTGTCATGGTCAGATTTGCCCAGAGGCAGTGGGGCAGTAAGGATTGTTTCATTCGATGTATTGCACTGGAAGTAGTCATCTGCCAAAGGCTTTGGCGACAGGGCCTTCAGGTCACTGTAGGCTGGCAAGCTGTCCCTGCTCTTATTTCGTTCAAGAGGGCTGCAAAGCCTTGTTTCATCTAGACTCAATTTGCCCATATCAGGTACAGACAATTCAGAGCTGAACTTGGCAGCAGAGAACATAATGCATGAGTAATGCGGGGCTTTTTGAGAGGAGGCCCTCAGCGTCCCATCATCAGTATAATAACGGCTTCTGTCATCTGGACTATGGTCATAATCTTCAGGTGTGCCAAGTGTAGAGCTCCCACCTCCCAGCGGGCCCTTGGAGTTGTCCATAGAACGTGATCGCTCTTTTGCCTTATCAGACCTCTCGTTGCGTGACTTGCGATCCTGTGTGTGGCTGTGGCTACGGTGCACCCTTGAATGTGATGTCCCACGCGAAGGCTCAGGGAAGGGCATCTCTGTTCGTCTCTTTGCAAGCTCTCCCGATACATCCCACTCGGGGGTAACAGGAAAATGTGACTCAGCAATGTTGGGGTTGCTGTGGACAAGGTAGGCACCACCACTCCTGCGTTCCACCGTATACGTTCCCTCTCTTGGTGAGCGTACCAGAGAATGACTGAAGAAACGATAGTCCCTTTCCAAACTTACTGCTGGCAGGTCGAGATTGGAGCCTTCAGAGGGGTTTCCTCGAGTAGCCCGCGTTTTGCTGTGTGAACGTGACTTCCCATGCGGCGCACGCCGGTGGCCTCGACTGCGGCGGCTGCGAGCGCTGTGCTGTGCAGATGAGCTGGCCTTGCAGCGCTGTGCACGTTCCTCTTCAAGCCGCTTCATGACGGCTGTATGGCGGGCCACGTTCTCAACCGTCAGGTCTGGGTTAATGCGCCGGATGATCTCCATCTCCACCTCACGAGGGATGGCTGCAGCCGATGGAGTGTCCTCTTCCCTTAGGGGCCATTCCTCTGGAGGAAACTGTGCTGAAAATGTGGCCAGTTGTTTGGTCTTGTCCTTTTTGAAGCTCAAACGGAATAGCTTAAGCCCAAACTTCTTAGACTGCCTCTCACTGCTGCCCCCACCACTGCCCTCCTTCTTCTTGGTTAGTGTGTCTGTCTTATAAGCAAAGGTGGCAGGCATGCTCTTGCTCTTGTCTGTTGGGTCAGGGGGGTGCTGAATGGCAGATGAAGGAGGTGGGGGTTGTGGGTATGAAGGGGGATCTCCTTTGGGTTCTTTTGGGGACTTCCTTTGAATTGTGGATGTATGAAGGTTGGTCACCTCATCACGGTGTGTATTATAGGACTCGCTGTGGTTCTTAGGGTTTGGCCTTTCTCGTACACAGCCAGAGGTGGAGGGAGTGATGGTTCCAGATTGTGGTGATGTACATTGCTGTTGTGGTGGTGGCTGATGTTGCTGCTGCTGCTGTTGAAGTTGTTGTTGTTGTTGTTGTCGTTCTGGATGCCGCTCATCCAGGTGGTACCACTTGCTGTTGGTGCGGATAAGGGAGGGTGTGATGAAGTAGGTCTGTGGAGTAACAATGAAGTAACCTTCTGGTGTGGGGTAGATCTTCCTCTCCCTCACCAACATGTTCAGGGTGTGCCGCAGGATCTCTGGACTCGGAGTGGGTACACCTGATGAGAAACAATCACATGTAAGAGTCATAATTTCATGATGCCAACCTAGTGCTGACACAACATTTTCAATCTGGCTAACGTTTGTCAAATGTTAATCATCACCGTTCAATCATCAATACTAATGGCTTTTTAATAACATTCTGAGCCAAAAGAATAGTTCAACAGACAAACATTCAAATGTGGAAAAGTGGGATAAAAAGGTTGGCAGGAAAGGTAGCAGATTAGTGGGTTCGTGTTGATGTCAGCATTATCTTGAACAGCTCTGATGTGCCAAAAGTAGGATTAACCACGAGTAAGTACAATCACATAAATAACAACAGAAGGCCAATCAAAAGAAGAACCTTCCTCGTTGATTTACCACCAATCACAGTGGATCAGGCATTACCTCATCTTTCATCATCAAGATCGTAAGTGCCTCAATATAATAACAAGCCTGAAATGGCCATTGCGTGACTGAAGAGCACCTCTTTCATAAGATTAAATCCTAAAAAAAAATACTAAAAACACTCTTTTCATTTATCTCAATAATTGACCTTTCATATATCAAAACAATTTAAGTGAAAAGTTCAAAAACGTAAAGTTAACTGAACTGAAAATGAACCAGAATTTCTTAGTATTTACGAAGTATGTCCCTCCTTTGCTTTAATGACAGCAAACACTTGAACTGGCATGACCTGAACTCCACTTTTGTGTATAACCTGCTGAGCTATATTATTTCAGCATAATTTGAGGATTTTCCAGTGATCTTGTGTGTTTCACGAAATGACATTTCATACCCTCATACATATTTGAGTTAAAGATATGGTGTTTTCGAGTTAAAGTTATGGATTTTATAAGCAATTATTGTAACACTAGACACTTAAAATGTTAGTGGGACAAATTAATATTCAAATTTTATTTAAAAAACTTAAAAAACACGAATCATCTTTTTATTGCAAAGGTTAAGTTAGACATTTAAAAACAGATATTAGCGTTGTGTCGTAGCTCAGTACTTAGGATGTTTCTTTGAGTTTAATATCATTCATGCAAACAAAGTAAACATGGTCTGTACACTTACAGACAAGTATTACCAACAGAGCACATGGCGTCCTCATTGCACTGAAGACCTCACTTTACCCAAATCAGCTTTTCAACACTCTCAATAACAGAAACACACTCACACACAGACGGATAAAGAGCAGATAAGCTTTAACTAGTCAGGGTTAAGTGTTACCTGCCATTACATCATACTGTGGCTGTTGCCATACCAACATGACGCAACCCAGAGATTCTGTTCCTTTTTTCCTTTATCCCTCACTCCTTTAAGTGAAGACAGACACTATTCGGGTGAAGTTTGCACACTTTGCACTTTGATTGACTGATTCTTTTATGCAGAGCTGGGCAATGTACGGTGTAAAATAGGGTCAGAGATTAAAAATAATGTCTTTTTTATAATAACAAACTTCATCTATATTATTATAAGAATGAAAAATGTATTTTAAATAGGAACACATTAATATTTCTCTATATTTACTTTATATTCTCTATGTTAATATCATGGTCAGTACTAACTACATTGATAACTACAAAATGTCTTTCCAGAGAAATACTGATTGTGTGACCTAGTGCTATAATTTCTGTAAATCTAATTAATTATCAAGTATACAAAGTAAGTCTAAAATGAATAAGGTCATGTGCATTTGCATTGGACACATTCAAATTCAAATAAGCTTTGTGTCATGGTTTTTGTGTGCAATGCTGTCTCATATATTGTGGTGGGATGTTTATCTTCTTTGAAATGTGCTGATTTTTGTTTCTATACATATGAAAACAATAACATGTTTAATAGTAGTACACAATCTTACAATGGCATTTACTATGGATATGTCTATTCTAAAATACTGTGGATGGACATACTAAAATAACCTGACATTGATATATCATTGTCATATATATCATTTTGTTATATACTGATATTATTGTTTGCACATGGAAGAATTACGCAAATCAGGCAACTGCACGAAAAACTCCACAAAGTCTGTGCTGAGCGCAATTAACCAGGCACAATACCCAATGCTGTTGCTCAGTTTAGCATGCTAATCTGACATACTATGCGGAGACTATAAAGCATTACTTCACTGATTTAGTCATCTGAACTCATACATACACCATACATTTTAATAAAGACGCATGCAAATAAAATTCTTTCCATTATTTGATATATCACTGCTATGATTAACAGAAATTGTGCATGTATGTTTTTGAAACACATTTACATTTTTAAAATAAAATTCTGTGTACTGCCTCCTATCTATGGGTTGTATTAGCGCAACAATTATGGCACCAGACAAATAGCTCAAGTTTTGTGAATAAGGCTCAGTATAAAATCATCATTAAACTAAAAGAATCAAAAGGTCCCTGTGAGATAAATGTGTGTGTGTTTTGGATGTTACCTGGAAAGCAGGTGGAAAGGTGCTCCATCAGCGCATCTTGTGTGACAGGCTTGCGGGACGAGTTCATGGCTGAGATGGCCAGGCACAGAATCTCTCCCAGTGGGATGAACTGAGACTGACTGATGGGTGACATACTGATAGGAGATACATCACCTAGAGGGAGACACATACACACAAAACTATGTTTGGTTCAGCTCAACTAGTGACATTAAAAAGTGACATTCAAACTGGTGCTTATGTAGCCTTATGTAAACTATGCAGCATAGAATTGTAAAGATGGAAAATGTATTTCTGCATCTTAACATGTTTACTCCTCTGCTACACAGTATGCAAAAAATATTTTTCCAAATAAGTACAATGTTCACATAACTCATAATACACATACAAACATATATTACATACACAACAAACAGCAACAAACAGACACTTTCTATATCATAAGGTCCAATCCTGCTTTTGGAGAGCTGCCATCCTGGGAAATTTAGCTCCAGCAGTA
Organism: Botia almorhae; assembly: GCA_036877575.1. Classification (NCBI taxonomy): domain Eukaryota; kingdom Metazoa; phylum Chordata; class Actinopteri; order Cypriniformes; family Botiidae; genus Botia; species Botia almorhae. Next base: position 9,715 of record JAZGTJ010013654.1, read on the forward strand.
ATCAAACACACCTGAGATCAGATCACACAGTTCAAATGCAAACACTGCGGATATGATTATGTATTTATACTACACACCTGCAAACTTACCAGCTGTTTTACATGTACAGTCTATAAGTGAGTTCTTTATCAAATTCAGTACATTCAGTCTGAAAGAACAGGAGTCGGCTTTTAAGAGGGCGGGATGGACAGAAGTGGGGATGTGGGAGGGCAGCTTTCAAGAAGCTGTGCGGTCACAACAGTAGCATGAAGGTTATCCAGGATGTGTGATTGCGTACAGCCAAATTTGACCTTTTACTGCAGACTCAGCAATAAGCCCCTTTGTCTGCACAGGCGGAAAGACCCCAGGCCATGCGCCAATACCGATCCCACCAAAAAAGTCCCGCGAATATTGGATTTACTAATATAATAATAATATAAATAATATAAAATATACTAATAATGTTATATCACATAATCTATAAAGAGAGAGATTATACTTCACTTTTGTCCTTTGGCCTCCATTTAAAAATTACTTTCCTGAATTTCAACATGCGTAAGATGAAGTCAAAACGTACCTCACATGATCATAACTAATGTATGATTATACCACAGTTTGTTCAGAATGTGGATATTTTAATAAAAACACTCTTTGCATCTCTGTATTTGCAGAGCTGCAGACAGGCCTTGTGACGCTTGACTGATCAAGCTTTGGCATATTTCACAACCAGTTTTGTTGATGGAGCAACGATGAACAAAATAACCAATATATTGTGTGTAAAACATAGGCCATTCAATAGTAATGTCTTGTTTATAAAACGGTTGTATTAAAACAATATCACACAAACACTCATATTGTTTTACTGTATATCTGTGATTACATGTGACAATCTGATATTTTGGCACTCAGTATAACGTCATGATTGCTTGTGTAATATTTCTTGTCCAACTCTTATATCAAATAAGCATCTTTATTACATTATTTACCATCTGAATGTAAAGTGCTTGTTAGTGAATTATTAATAAACTAATAAAGCACATCAATGTTGTGTGGAAAGCATTTGTCTGACAAACCTTTATAGGCTATCAGTAATACACCTGGTGTAAAAGTTAAAAACATCATATACACATTGAGGTTTAAATGGTGAGAATATAGTCAGTGTTATGCAAATCAGATGGGGTTTAAGCAAAATGAATGAGTTTTGTACACATTTCCAATTTCAAGTCCATATAGAAATGATTTCCAAACTGATTTCCAAACAGAAAAGATAAGAAATGAGAAACGCACTAAATTTATTTACGTCTAAAAATGAAATACTTGAAATTCGATATGAGGACCAAATTCACAAGCAACAACAGAAAACAGATCTGAGAAAGCACACTGAGACCTCTGTCTGTTCACGTGCATTCAAACAGCTGCACAATTCTGTCCTCTCTTCTCCTAAACATGCTATGCAGGATTAACTGACTCCTTTAACCTTTACAAATGATGCTCTGATTCAATACTCAGCTAAACATGCTACAGGAAACCATAAAACTGGTCCGAGTTTAGCATAAAGGGCAACAAAGGGTCTGAAGCCGCACTGAAAACACTGCAGGATGCAGATGGGATGACATCATCCAGACGGCGCGCTGCTCTCCTGGTGTGTGTGTGTGCGTGTGTGTGTACGGCAGGCAAAGGACCATCACTCAAATCCCTGCCCGTGTGCCTCACTGTTCAAGCAGAGAACCTGTTCACACAGAACTACGTGCTACTCGTAACCCTCTGAATGACTCCCTGAGCATTAGTGACTGCAGGAGAGACTGGTAGCCTGATGTTGGTTTTGTGTGGTATCAGCTCAAATTCAGTCGTTCCCCATTATGAATTTTATTGTTTTTACTTTAGTAGGGGGAGGATATAGGGAGAGAGAAAGGGAGGAGGAGGTAGGGAGGAGCAGAGAGACCCCTCCCTCGGCTCCTGTGCTGCAGCCATAAGAGAAGGTGGCAATGACGACGGACCCTAATCCAACATGCACCAGTCCACACAAAGACAGGAGAGGTGTGACCAATCACAAACAAGCTTCATGTACACTTTTTTTTTACTCTCCTTCAGCAGTGCTCACTCACACGCACACACACACACACACGATTCTGCTTTCTAGCTTGTTCTACCCTCTCCTCCGTCTCACACACAAGCTAGTAGGTGGCCTGCTGAATTCGTTGTTATGGCAACGCATCCCAGTTGCTCTCTCTTGTTCCTCAGATGTGTGCTACTCCAGGATTTCTCTCTCTCTCCTCCTTCCTGCTTTTCTTGTCTCCGTTCCTGCTCTTTTGCTTCACACTCAGTCTTGTTAATGAAAAATTGAGGAGAGCATATGGGCTGCAAAGATTAAGTAGAACCTGCAAAAAGCTCCTATAGGTAAACAATGCCCACTGCATTCACGTAATTATCTTTTATTCCACGGAGGGGTATATAAATGGGGTGTGGATTATATAGACCTGTACAGTTCCTATATGTCTTTTGAAAACCAATTAAATTAGAGTTTTGTGGCTTTGAGTTAATGTGTGTTAGTTTTGAAGCCATCTATACGCTATTGATTCCCTAAGCATTGACATTTCATATTTAGACTAGTCTTCCACTTCCTGGAAAACAGACCAAAAATTGTGATGACTCATCCTGCACTACACAGACTTATCCAATCAAATGTTGTTTAGAATAAGAATTAGCCTCCCCCTAGTACCACCTGCAAACAACTCATGTCTTGTGACTCATGAGCATTTAATACTATTTTAATACCATCACTTATTTAAATATTAGCACCAAAAACAGTGTTGAAGTTAAGAAGGCTGATCTATTGAATTTGTTTCAATTATTATTTAAAGCTCTACAATTCAACAGTTTGTGTCCACAAAGAGTTCACATATTTGTGTTATTATATTTAAATCAGAGGTATAGCCAACACAAGACCCTTCAAGACCCAGAGCCAGACCAAGAAAGACCACTTTATATGGTCTCAAGACATTGAGACCAAGACCACCAAGACTTTAATTCTAAATACTCTAATTACAAATAAGGTGAAGTAAATTGACAAGCACCATTTGAATGAATTTATTAACAGAAATTAATCAGACTTCACAAAACCATCGTTACCAGAAAAACTGTTCCATATCATCAGACAAATCATGAGCACATTTATGTACAACCATTCAAAAACGTTTAAATCAATCACTAGCACTAAAGAAATAAACTTGCCACCCAAGTTCTTTATAGGTGTTACTGCTGCACTCCTGAAGCACTTTTTCATGCTGCTAAGAGGAACATAGCTAGAACATAGATAGAAATACCTAACTGAGGAACACAGTTCCCAGCTTGGATGTTAAGTTATATAAAGACGGCATACAAAAAATGTATATTAATACCAAGGGAAATACTTCAATTGTGATTTAAGTCATCACCGTGCAGTCCAACAAATCCTGCTTACAACTCCTGCAGCATAACAAGCTTATTTGGTCCCAGGCTACTAAATTAAGTCATGGTCGCTGCATGGCAGTTATAATCATAAATCACTAACGACTGCTTTGTTTTTCTATTAGACCATAGGTTTAACACTTACATTCATGTGAAGTGCTTTAATACTAGGTGCACACTATATGATTTTGGCCATTATGTGGCCATCTGAAACCAGCCACACAAATGTTGCTTGTCAGACTGTACGAACATGATCGCAGATCTTTCAGGATACTCAGAATTTGCCAAAATCCGAAGTCTTTGATAACTAGTTTGACATGTTCGTCAACAGCTAATTAATGACCACTCTGATTAAATTTTTGCTCCAAAAAAATTCTGCCAGTGTCAGAAGTTTTGAGACACTGAGTTTTGAGGCTAAATGAAATCCAGAACGAATATGAGCACAGATTAAAATTAACTGTACAGACGTTTTTGTTTGCTAGTCACCATTTCAATACACAAACGATGAATGTGGCTCACCATCACAGATCATGTCACAGACTGATAATGTAAAACACCAGATGAGTCTTCTTGCTCATGTTTGTTTGTTTTTTTACAATGATCATTGTACAGTCTGACATTAATGACAACTGAGATCCTAAAGTGTGACTTGTCTTATAGTTGCGATCATGTTGTAAAGTACAGTCTGACCAGCAATAATCATTAATTGTAATTAATACACAGCAATCTTGACCTAAGATCATAGGCCAAGAACCAGATTCAACCAAGACCACAATATGTAGACACCCACTCTGGCTTAAATACATAAATATATAAAGAGATAAATCTCAACACCTTGCCCTGCAATACAATCTGCACATATGAATATTAGCTCTAACTGTCTGAACAGGAAACAATGATAATATGGTGTGTTACATTGTGCTGTAGAATAACAGCATCGAGTTAGCTTGGCTGCAGGCACATCTGAGGTGACGTCATTCCACTGGGCGAGAGTGCCTGACAGTAAGGAGGAGAGGAAGCCAGGAAGTATAAATGAGACGTAGCAGATGGAGAGAGTGAAGGTGATATCGAGAGATGACTTAAACTGACAGACCTGACAATCAAATCTTCTGAAGTTGTTTTGAAATGCTACTCGCTTTAAACATTTAACAATAAATAATAAATCAGAAATAGTAACAGAACAGATTCAAGCTTCATTGACATATGTTGAATGCTGTAGATCTTAGGGCCCTAAACAAAGCTATTTATGATGGGTAATACAATTATGTGGTCAATTTTTATCTTGCCACCATATGTTTAATATTTTATCCAATATATAAAGACAAATTAAATTATAGACAATCTTGATATTTTAAACTTTTTTTTATTACAATTAACTAAACATTTGAGCAGATGTTGCCGCTCAACAAGAAAAAAATATTTATTTATTTTTTAAGCTCTATTTCAGGTGTCTCTTTGTTTTTTCTTTTCTTTAATAATATGTTTCAAATGAGCTACTTTGCATCAGTAGGAAAACGTGAAAGCTCTAGATAGAATAAATAAATTAAATAAATATACAGAATAAATAAATAGACAGAATAAGTCCTGCCCTATGCAATAAAGTGAGTTAACAAAAACTTTTTTCTTCAAGATTTGCCGAAACTT
>JAZGTJ010013655.1:0-14784 GCA_036877575.1 Botia almorhae
GCCCGCCCCCCTCCTCCTCCTCCACCCTCCCTGCCCAGAGACGGAGTCCTCACAATCTGCGAACGAGAGGGCGTCAACCTCCCGCTGACCCCGCCCACTTCCCCATCCTCCCCCGAGCCCCATCCCTCCTTGTAAAGCCCTCCAGCCGTGTAGGAATTGGAGGTCTTGAACTGCGCCTTGACGCTGTAGTGCCCTTCCTGGTCATTTTCCAGGCTACGGACCACCACTGCGTTGGGGCTGCTGCCCTCCGTGTAAAGCGGATACTCTTTGATGCGATACTGCGAGGAGGGCTGGCTCTGGCTGTGGAGGTATACACCCTGGTGGGGCCCGCCATGAGTGCCTCCATTACGGGCCGCCAGGTTTGGCATGCTGCCGGAACTAGAGGCCCCCAAGTGCCCGGCGGATTTGTGGCGTTGTCGCTGGCGCTGCCGAGCTTTGGAGGGCGAGTCCTCGGCCAGCGTGCAGTAGTTGGGGTTAGAGGTGGAGGAGGGATAGTAATGTTCTGAGCTGGAGTGGCTGGTGCAAGACGAGCAGTCGTCTGGGACGACAGAGCCGTTGCTCCCTGCCCTCTGCGGGCCTGACAGGAAGAGATCAGGACTAAGCCCCGCCTCTGTGTCCGCCTCCAAGGACAGCAGCTTCCCCTGAGACTCCAGACTGGAGCTCCGCCCACGGAACGGTTGAGTTACACTGAGAGAAAAGGTAACAGATTGTTTCAGGATACAGGTTCGATTTTAATTTAATGAATTTGAATTAGTAACGGTTTAAAAAGAACAACAGGTTCTACGTTCTCATTTTGACAGCAGAAGTCATTCAAATGTGTGTGTGTGGGGCAGCACCTGGCGGAGTGGACGTAGCTCCGTGTTCTCAGGTCAGGAGTGGAGGGCATGCTAGACTGACTGTTCCAGTTAGAGAGGGAGCGCACTGGGCTGTTCTGAAGAGAGTTACTTCCTCCTGCCTCACAGCTGCCTGTGCTGGGGAATCGCCTGTGACTGCTGTACAGAGAGAGGATAGAGAGAGAAAGAGAGAGGTGGAGACAGAAGAGAAAAGAGCAATAAACTATCAGGTAGAAACGCTCTTGGTTCTTCATGTGTTTACATGTCATCTTGTTCTTGTTACACTGTACTTGGTGTGAAGGTCTACTCACAACAGGAGTAAAGAAACAAAGAAATGAAAATTGCAGCCAAAACAAACAGCATGAAACTGTTTAATTGTATTACACTTTTCTGGAAACCTGTTTGAATACTGGAATACTGTTTCCAGACGCACAAGCTTTAAAAAGCTACATTAAGTGTGCATTGACTTCTTACTGTGCCAGTGTGTCAAATTAACTCTGTTCCTGTAACAAAACATCATCAACAGAGCGGCGGAGGGTACTGGCTGCTGATTGGTCCGTACCTGGAGTGGGAGGTGCGTTTCTTCACCCTTTCGTAGGGTTCGTCTAACGAGCTTTCGCTCCACATGCGTGGTTTGATGGGGGACTTATCATAGTCACTGCGCTGGTAATGCAGGTGTCTCAGTCCATCCAGAGACTGTGGAGGAGGAGGGCGGCTGTGGGAGGGTGGCCGGGGAGGGAGACCTTTGTGTGGGGAAGAGACAGGAGTAAAGGTGGGGGTTCCTGTCACCTGGGGGTCATCTAAAAGACAGACGGAGACAGATATAAAGGCTCATAAATAAGCCAAAACATGTTTTACTTTCAATCAAATAATGTGCAATAAAGGGTTTTTTAGGGAATTTAGGGAATCAAATAAAGGGTTAAATTTAGGGAACAGAATAGTATGAAAACCGTGGAAGCCTATGAGATGTCTTCACTAATGTTTTGTATCTGTGTTTGTGTGTGTGTTTGTGTGTGTGTGTACTTCTGTATAAACTCACCATCATCCAGCACCAGGGCGTCAGACAGTGAGCTGTCCTCTGAGCCGATGTTTGCCTCTGCGGATCACACACACACAAAGACACTTGAAACACAACAACACACACCATACATCAGGCCAGCCTGATCTCTGCTGCCTGAGAGCTGTTAAATGAATGCTCACCCCAGAGGTCACACGCGTTTTACAGGTCTAGTGGGAGGTACAATCACTCTCTTACTCTCAGCATGAAAGACTTTACAGAGGAAACACTTAATAAACTCCCAAAGACTACAAACGTAACACCTCACCCTCTATGATGAGGGAGGCGCGCTGTGTGGGCTTCTTTCCGGAGCGAACACGATATTCGTTGATGCCGTTCTCAATGTCCTGCAGTTTCTTCAAAGCGTTCAGATACGAGGTCTTCCTCTGCTTCTTCAGCTTTTTGCTGCTGATGTGAGGATCCGATGCCAACCGCCGCGCGGCCTCCGTTATCTGAGACTGGATCGCGAACTCCCGTTCCAAACGTTCCAACTCCTCTTCCTGAACACACACACAAACACACAACATGAATAAAGTAAGGCCTAACAAAACACAAGATCCTCTGTGGAACTGCCAACACACACTCCGTCAGAATGACAAGACAGCCACGGACGCCAAGTTGTCTAGTCAGATTCTCGCACGCAAACACTCACACACACTTAGACTAAGATATTGTGACCTTAAATCAATGTCTTAGATTAATCATCCAAAAGTCTCGTCCATTAGTCACACTGAAATGCACGCACACACACACTTTGAGTAAGATGACACTATGACCTCTTAGTAATGGCATAGATAGATCATCTAACTTCAGTTCGACCGTCGCACACATACAGCTACGTTTTTTTGCTGGGTTTTGTAATGCAGCTCTTTTGGCTGAAACTCAACACACACACTCCACTATTGCCACTTCCTCTCATCATGCCAGACTGGAGCTATTTATAGATACACACACCGCACTGTCTGATTTGTGAGTACAGTTGTGTTCAGCGGTACAAAAAGTTTGAACAGTCCCAATTTAAAACCGGCTATCATCCAGAGAGTGCCAGAGTTCACTTATAAAGCCATGACCGCAATAACGATCTCCAGTTGTTGGGTCAGACAAGGTCAAATGTCACTGACCTCTCCTTTGGGAAGGATCTTCTGTTCATCCAGTTTGAAGGCTGTGCCGATTTTGCGTCGGACGGTGGGCGGCTCCTCCCCGGGGTCCAGAGGATACTCTTTAGGAAGCTTTCCAGTCAGCTCCTGAACACAACACACTTTTTAGTACAGATGTTAGTGTGCACTGTACTAAGTACAGTGTGTGTGTATGTGTTTGTGCACACAGGTGAGTGTTCCGAAACCTAATGAGTTGTCTACACAGGCAACATTTGTAAACATGATAAAGCATGCTCACGGCATGAAGGTTGTTCCTAATAAAAACTTTGTTTTGGCTCAAATCTACGGCCACGCGGCATACGCTTTGTGTATTTGATGATAATTTGAAGCAGCAGCTGCCAATGTAGATGGTAGTCAGCGAGGCTGCTGTAGTCAGCGAGATTTTGGAACACAACCATTATGTTGAAATGGGAAGTTGTGCTGATGTTCTGAAAATGCTGTAGGAAGCTTGTTTCAATCCTCACCGCTTCCCTGATGCAGATGTTCTTCAGTTCCTCTATTCTCTGTCTGAGCGTCTCCTCAAGAGCTTCCTGTCTGGCCCTCAAAGCCGCCAACATGTCCTTCTTAGCAGTCTGTGAGCTGTCTGACTCCTGAGAGCCTACACACACGCACACACACACACACACACAAAGGTTAGATCAGATCTAAGACACATTTTATCAAACAGGTACAGTTACACATGTACGCCTGTAACTTAAAAGTCAAAGATCAGAACCATGTAAAGGTCAAACCAGGATCAACTTCATCTAAACAATCAAACTGACCTTCTCGCATTGTGGGTGGGTGTGTGCTTAACCTCTTCCTACGCTGTGAAAGGGGCAACGTGTGCGTGTTTCCGGAATGAATGAACAAAGGGTCCCAACAGGGCAACATTGTTAAGCAAAGACTCCATGTGGACCGGAGCATTGAGTAAGGCTGTGTGTATGTGTGTGTGTGTTGCACATGTCAGGGAACACCTGTCATAAGGGTTCAGATGTTTGGGGGAAAGTAAGTGGAAATTTTTAATGAGTGTCACTACAATGCTGTTGTTTGTGTGTCTACTGCAATATCCGTGGAAAGTCTAAAACTATCTTGATATGGAATCAGTATTTTTTAAACTTTTGAGGCCTATTTAGGCTATTATCAATTCCTGTGATGTTGAGAAAGCATGCGTTTTCTCACACTGACGTTGTGTAGCATGATGGACAGTTTCCTGCTGTGTCGCTTGCTGAGGAATGTGATTTGTCTGGTGTGTATGTTTGGGAGGGGGAATAATGAATGTGTGTGTGGGCAGGCAACTGTTTGTGAATCAGTAAAGGGTCAGTGTCACTAATGTCCATCCAGACCTGCTGTGTGAGCGTGTGTCTGTCTTTGGTTCAGGGCAGAACTTAATTTTACACACATGGGTTCGACTGGATCATACTATGTAGACGATGACATCATTGGCCAATACTACTTTATCTGCCCACACTGGCATGATTGCATCATCAGAGAAAATTGATTATTTACACAGTATGAAAGCAAACCTTTTTTTTGAACAGTTACAACAGGCACAGCTGGGCCTTTACAAATTCGCTACGAACATACAAGTGAAGCAGAGTGTGAAGTCTTCTCTCCTGTGTGTTTGTATGCGTGTGACACAGGGAGAATTTAGCTGTGAATATTGTTTCCACTCCGTTGCGTTTGAATATGCTGAGTGGCCAAATAAATGCAGTAATTTCTGGCTTCCCCGCGGAAAACGTCCAGTAAAAAGTTGTGAAGGGAAAGACGTTAGAGAAAGTCAGTAATGAACTCGCTCTCTCAATCATACACGCGTAGCAGAATTCAGTCTCTGGAACAGAAGAACATTGTTTTAAGGAGCGTCTCTCTGAAATCTCTCTATCCTTCCCTCAACTACATATAGAGTGAAGTGTTCTGGAATAGGAGTGAAGGATAGCATGATTTAAACATCTCTGTGCTTACTGTCCTAACAAAAAACTTTCTGCATTTGTACAACTTTGTGTACTATATTTATATAATGTATTTTTATATATAATTTTTTTACAAATGAGAACATCCCTCTTGTTAAGATTTGTCAGGTTTTGCTGACTTTGAGTACAAATTTGTCCCCAAAAGATGGTTAAGTGAACCCACACACACACACACACACGCACACACTTGGTCTGTGTTTAACCATGGAGTATTAATAACAATACACACAAACACTAACATGCAAATCAAAACCGACGTTATTTTAATAAATGTCCAAAATATTATGAACGATTTATCAATGCATGTTATTTTATGATAAGATAATATTTGTTTTCATAATATTTCATCAGAATGTAATAATCTTCTCCACCTTCAATGAGCTCATCTCTCACCCCCCACCCCCCCTTTCTCTCTCTCCTTTCTCTCTCTCTCTCGCTCTCTCTCACGTGTGGACAGTGATTAAGAGGCTAAAAGACTCGCTGCCCAGATGAAAGAGAAGATCATATAACCGGCACCAGAGGAGTCCTGCTACGAGCACGTTTAAACTCACCGATCGCTCTCTGTTCGTATGATAACTGACACCACGGCGAGAGTCCAAAACCAGCATCATGACAAGCTGTTCTCAATCTCGGCCCGCGGAAAATTCACCCATACACACAACACACATCCACCCTCAAACTGTCAGCGTATGACATCATCAACATCATGAGAACATAAACAGATCATAAACACAAAAATAATAAGAACCAATGTTCAAAGCCAAACACACGCCACGAGACTGAAGCTCCTCGCTCTTTCATGTTTAACATCTGTGACGAGAGGCCCAAAACGCAGACAATCCGCAACAAGTGGACACAGCTGACGCTGTTCTAGTGTACACACTTGTAAGACAGAAAACAAAACAGATATGAGTCTTGAAATGAAAGCAGAGCGATGTGCTTCTGTGAGTGTTAGAGTGAAGAATAATGTGTGTGTGTGTGTGTGTGTGTGTGTTCTGACCTGACGACAGCAGACTTCCACTGCTTCCACTGATAATCTTGCCTTTGCTACCCATGTTGGCCAGTTTGGAGGTCTTGAGGGTTCCTGTTTCTGTCAGGTCTATGGCTATCTCATTCAGACTGCGCGCTGCGTGGATCTTGCTCTGAGAGAGAGAGACAGAGAAAGAAGGAGAGAGAGAGAGGGAGAGTGAATGTGCTTGCCAGCTGTGTCGAGTGTGACAGGATTTTCCAAGAGACGTACATTCCGCAACTTTTAAAAGTGTAACAGAATCCTTCAGCAAAATCAGAGACAGAAATTTGTGTGTGTGTGTGCGACAGAGAGAGAGAGCGAGAGAGAGTTTGATTGTTGAGAGTCTAGACTGTTGGACAGTTAGAGGTAGACCACAGAAACACACAGGAAGGTCTGTGCAAGAAAGACGTTAACAATTTAATTTCAATATCTAAGTATTTTCATTGCTGTGGTTGTTTTACACAATGTTAAATTGGCAAACTGCGAATACACACAATATGAAGCACATTCACTCTGATACAGTCTGGTGCTGTAGCGCCCTTGAGGAAAATAAACAAACACACACCTTGCTCTGTTTGCGGTCCAGGTAGAACTGGTGTTGGCTGATGGCCATGGCCCAAATGGATTTGATGAGTGTGGGACAGGCGTACCAGGTGTGCACGGCGATGCCGCTGTGACCAAACGTCCTCCGCGTTACCGACGCCCTGCAGTTGTAGCGAACACAAACCGACTTTATATTCACTGAATTTGATGACAGTGCGAGTGGAAAGCTCTTTGTGTTCATTGCTACAAAACAATTATCAAAGCCAAAAAGTCGTATAATAAACACAAAAACAAACACCTGTGACCGCACGTCAACGTGAAACGCTATTAGTTCACATCGATGTGTATATTTAAGGCAGACAGTTCTGCAATGCATTAGCTTAACATACCACACACAGTGCTGGCCACATACAAACACCATTTACACTGTGGTCAAACCCTTTGCACGTGTGTGTGTGCCCTCCCATCTGTTCTGTAATGGGCTTTATACAAACCTCCAGACCTCTATAAATATCCTCCTCTCCATCCACCGAAACTAAGATAAACAGCAGACCGTGTTCTGACTCTTATCAAAGCTGTATTACTCTGAATGTGTGTGTGTGTGTGTTACCATCAGCCTCAATTCCAGCTGAATGACAGTGAAGGCAATAAGAACAAAATACATCAAAGTCTGTCATGATAACAGATTTCATTTCATCCTTTTGTCTTTTATGTTTTTCTTTCTCTGGTCTCTGCTCACTGCCGGATTGTTTCTGTCTCTGGTGGTGGTTGTTTGAGCAGTGTGAATGAGGCGCTTTATCTGTCAGCATCTACAGAGGCAGCGTTTACTGCTGCTGCTTTTGGCAGCATCTGCTTCACTAAAGAGACTAACCAGCCCTCAGCACGCACTGATGATGTCATGAGAGCCAGATTCACCCCAAAACCCATCTCCATCTCCCTGAGCTCAGAATCAGAAGAGGAGGGTGCCGGGAGTTCTGCATGTTTTTGTTCATATGCTCCTGTCGCATTTCTATCCTCTCCTCAACAGAACGTAGGAAGGAAGAGATTTTGATTCCATTACCAATAGTTTAACACAAGCCAGCTACATCATGTCACGTTCGCTTTAAACTTTGCCTGTGAGAATATTCCATCTCTGCTTGGAATAACGGAAAGGAATAATCTTGTGGAATGCAACAAAAAAAATCAAAGGAGATAAACAACAACAGACACAAAATCAAACCCACGAACAGCTGAGATCTTTCAAACTCTTGCAACATTCCATGAGATGTAAACAAACTTGTCCTTCAAAACCTCGATTTGAGTGAAAGTGGTAACAACATGTCCTGCCAGTGTGTTAAGACAGAATGTTTGTAAATGCTAAGGCCACGACCTGCGCGTGTGAATGTGTGCGTGCGCAAGGAAACACGCGTAGACTGTAATATAGATTTACCTTCTTGGGTCATGGACTTCCACTGAGAACTTCTTCTCCCTGAAGTACAGATTCTCCAGCTGTCTCCATTGGAACACCTGTGAAGATGAGGGAACGCTTTTACAACATCCCAAAACGGATAGTGCTCCAAACTCTAAACTCTTTCCAGTTCTGCGAACTCCTGGAACTAGAAGAGAATTCTGAATCCAGAACAAAAGTCCAAGCCGGGATGTGTTTTACAATTCTTCTATTTTTCCATGCACTTTTTAAAATCTCAGCTCACTGCGGTCCTGAGAAATCACTGCTGACTGTGGGCTTATGATGTAAGTCAAATCCTTAAGCACTAGGGAACAATGAGTCCTCCTCTGAGTGACTGTTTGGATCAGAAAGAGAGAGAAAGAAAGAGAGAGAAAGAGAGGGAGGGAGGAGTCAGCCCCCCCTCTTCCCCCTGGGAGACACACTTCCTGTGTGGGCGGGGTTTATGGAGAGTTCAGAGTGATGAGTGTGTGTTTTTGTGCGTGAGGCGTAGTACCCCTCTGAATCGAGTGCTACAGCTTTGTTAAACCCCTCCACCCCTTTCCCCCCCATTCACACAAGAAACCAGGTTCTGGTTCTCATTACACACCAACACAAACACACTCGTCTGCGGTACACACACTCCTGGAGCCATCAGCTGAACACAAAGAAAAACCATATGAGAAAGAGGGAGAGAAAACGTTATGGATCTGTGGTCACTAAAACTATACTGTACATTTACTTAGAGAGAGAGAGAACAATAAGACTTAGTAACCCTATACACTCTTGCCAAAATATAAAAGATATATATATCAGTCTATCAAAGCCCTTGACTACTCTTTTATTGTTGCGTACAAGCATTCTCTGGCAAATACCTTGAGGAAAATAAAGAAGTGTAGTAATGAAGAAATGATGAGAAAGGAAAGAGAGAGGGGGGTTTGCCTTAAAAAGCCAAGAATTTTAAGAGCCTGGGAAAACAATGGACAGATGAAGGAAGAGGGAGTGGAAGGAACACACACACACACACACACACACACACACAGAACTATTTCCACATCTATCACTACAAATTGAAGACCAGCAGTTCTTATTCAGAATCAGTTTATTCAGAAAGTGCTGGAACAGAATTCCTTTCACGACGTTTGGCTCCATTAACGGTTCCTGAAGAACAATCTTCCACTAAAGCGAATGGAACACTGAACTAATCGACACTGACAGCTTCTCCTCCGCCTCTATCTACAGTGTCATGGCAAACGAAAATGTTTTAGAGTTGCGTTTAGAGACGGAGGTGTGAACACACAGTGCAATAAACAGTCATTTAAAAAAATTGATATATGCTGCCAATGATAGTATTGTTTTTTTCTTTGAATATATAGTTGGGGAGGTCTTTAAGACTAATGATTTCTAACCCCTATATACTGCACAGTGTCAACAAACAGAGCTTGGTGGTGTTAAAGCGAATGTTTCTTGGTGTTTACGAGAGGCTTTGATGGTCTCGTGGGACAAAGAACAAACTTGACCCCCCCGCGTGACCTCAACACTTTCAAAACAACTTTCATTATGGAGATACAGATCTCCGCGCCGTTAAGAGAGGGAGGAACGAGAAACAGAGGGAGGGCGACAACGTTCCATGGCATCTAAACACTTTCCACTCTACAGATCACTGCAGTTATAAGAGCCAATGAGGCATAGAGCATTAACCACACCAAAGTATTTTGGGCACAGTGAGGCAGAACTGGGCTTCAGCTATTGTTCTGGATGGAGACAATCTCCCCACATCAACAAATGAACAAATGATTTTGAGGCGTGCAATCACGAGAGACTCTTTTCCGTTGCTGTAAGAGAGAACAGGCATTTCAAAGGGCCCCAGTGAGGCCCTTACGTGCCGAATTCCAGTTAGTTCCAGCACATATTTCACTGACAGCGGAACCATGTTTTGGGCCCGTTAGTTTGTGCTCTGATGTCAGATACAGCCTAAATCATGACTTGATCTCTGGATAGAAGGTTAAATCAGGTCCTGGACTTCAAAGAGTACCAGCCGTGGTCCAGTGATCACTGATCTGGTAAGCCTGATAACAGGTGATTCCAATAAAGTCTGATGTTAAGAAGAATGAAGAATGTCACTTAGCTAACAATCCCTTACAGAATTAAGACAAAAACAAAGCAAAACTTTAACGCAAAAATAAATACAAGCTATTTTTATCTATACTGTACTTATGTTCAATAAAATATATTCTTATGTACTTCCATCTTAGGAAAAGAACAACAACAAAGAAACGATCACAAAGTATACTGTTATGTATTTTAGGATTACTTTATACGCATGAAAAGTTGGCTTTCAGCCTTTTTAATTTTGGGTATAATGGCATAATCAGGGTATAAATAGCAAACTTTTTGGAACAAAGGTTTGCATTATAAATAAGCCTATGATTCCTTAAGTCCACATGAACCGAAAGTTGCAACAGATTGAAGTGATCTTGTAATTCAAAGTGAAATGGTAAAATAGAGGGTGTGGCTTGTTTATTTTCACTGGGAACTGATTGGCTATAAATAAGTAGGAATTTCAAAGTTTGCAAAAAACGACATTGGATGGGAGTGGTTAACAGCTCTGGCTCCACCCATGCCGTTAGACTGATGTCATCAGAGAAGGTCTGCCGTTCAAGAGAGGAAGTATATTTTCAGATTTTGATTAAAGATTACGGGAACACATGAATTAAAAACAAAATGATGACATGCTCGATTAATCACTTATAATAAACACTGTAACATTACATACAAGTAACTAGCTATCAAGGTTTCGGAACAAAAACTGACACAAAGCCGACCTTTCATGATTATGTAATCCATTTTCATTCAAACAAGTCTTAACTCACTTACAAAAGTGAGCTAAAAATGCTTGTTTAAAATGTTTCCATGTTTGATATGAGGGCGTCTCAGTGTAATGTCATGGGTGTCTTCATAATGACTCACATTTACTGCCCTTACTCCTAATATAACACAAATCTCCCACCCTGCAATTGACCGTATATACAACAATACAATATCCCCATCCCCCCATGCGCACACGCAGGGTACAGGAAGCTTGTGTGTGTCGTGCTATTTACTTAGCAAGAGCTATAATGAGTGCCAGTGAGAAAAGACAGGGCAGAGGAAAGGTGAAAGGTCACCAGCAGCAGACAGGACACAAACAATCACCGGTGACTCATGGGTAGCAATCCCATGATTCATAGTTTTCAGACCACATCTGGCATTATGGCCTGATGCTGGAAACTGAACTGAACCGATTTTTTAAATATTTATTGCTCAATAATCTGGTCTATCGGAGCAAGAATCTTTTAATTTGTATTTGAATGTAGCTGTTACCCAGCCTATAATTTTAGGTTGTAAGAATGTTTCCCTAACATTTCCTTTAAGTAATAAAAATGTTACAAATATTATTTTAAAAGTTCTAGGAACAGTCAAAACATCCTGTTTTTCATCCAGACATTGTATGAACATTACTGTTTGGTTAGTAAGAACGTTGTGCAAACTTTTTAATTCTGTAACTTTTTAATGTTTCGCTAACAACTTAAGAACAACATTTTTGATAAAATATGATTTATAATGTTAAATAAACATTCTACTAATGTTAATGCAAGAATATTTTGGATAACTTTGAAAGAACTTCAAGAGAACATTAGCCAATGTTCTGATAACATTTCCTGTTAGCTATTTCTTAATGAGTTAAACCAAACACACACACATTTACACAAAGAAACCCACAAGCATCCCTGATTTTGAGGAGTGGTCCTAGATTCGTCAGACACACTAATGTTTCCAGTATGTTGTGTGTTGTCATGGCAACAGTAATCCTCCGGGTGTCTGCTGCTGGGTTTCCTGTTGCAGGATTTTGGAGTCAGCAGGGCTGTTAGAGGGTCTTAAGGTACAGTATAAAAGCCCAGAAGAATCACACACACATGCACTCACACACCACAAAGAAACCACAACTGGTCACACCTCCTCAGCCTAACACACACTTTATGTGTAAAACTTTATACAAGCACCCAAACACATTTTGGCACAGATGCTCTGTGGTCTCTCATTAGAGAGTGTTTAAATTAGTTTGGAACTCATTAAATAAACTCAACCACTAACTCACCAAGTCTGCAACTTTTAGTGTGTGACACTACAGATGGAGAACAGCCACCAACCATTAGCGCGTATATGCATAAACATGATGGAGAAAACTGTGTAATGAGATCATTAGCATAATGCCCTATCACAAATTCAGATGAAGATGAAAGTGTGTCGTTTGATCTAGTATCTACTTATTGGCATAAACAGCATTAGCATGCAGGGCTGGATGGGTTGAAAAATGAAAAAATGTACCACAAAACATGTGTTACTTACTCGTCCTCGTATGTTGATTAATTGTGTTTATTCTAAAAGTTCAAAAGTGCTATGATAGGTCAAGGGATGTTCAAGAACCACGTTTTTTGCACAACTGATGTCATACCTGGCATTGTCTTTTGGGGCATTTAAAATATAAAACTGCAAACGCACAAATGAAATATGAGAGTTATGGTGGATCGGCCTAAATTTTGGTCTGCGTCACAAATAACACTTTACACGGAAGCAAAACAGTCATTTTGTTTAGTTCTCGTCTGGCGTTCACGTAGACGTTCGCGCTTCTGTTTTTCGGAATCCCTTTTCACTTTCATTCTGAGCAGCTTTCTGCTTCATCTTTTCATAATTTTAACTCTCTCTCTTTTCTGTAACAGATCCTTCTCTGCAAATAGGCCCGAGTTCGGCTTTTTGCTTGGCTGGGCGACTTTTTGCTTTGAACACTATTTTTAGCTTGCGGTTTGGGGAAAGGTTTTTCTGTTCCCCACCACAGGCTGTAGTTCTGCCTCTCCTTCAGAAAGAATTTAAACACTGGTGTGCGCGAGCAGCATGGAAAAGCAAACCCAGTATGACGCACACCTGAAGCAAAATCATTTGTAACACCGAGCGTGTCAGTTACCCGGTGTCACACATCTAATGTTACAACAAATGCCGCCCTGAAGTCAGACCACTGGAGGTCACGACCTCTGAGGTCAAGGCTGAGGTTACCACACCTAAAGGTCAGAGCGTCAGATGGTTAGACTCGGCTGACGTCATGAGGTTAAGCAAAGGTGACAGGTTAGTGTAATGAACACATATTCTCTCCACACACACACACACACACACACACACACAGGAGTCACACTGTTTCAAAACACAGTGACAGAGAAACTGCTTATGTCTACTGGATTTTCTGCAAAGGACAGAGTTTTAAGAAGAAGTGAGAATGTTTTCCTCCCTTTTTTGAAGGAACAAAGACCTTTCTTAAGAAGTGCTGTCATAAGCTACATTCTAAGAAGAAACTGCTAGGAAGCCCATTCCTTACTCTCTAAGATAATTATGATAATTCAGTCTCTTGATATAACTCTGGTTTTAACGTAAGGTTAAGGGGTTTGTGGCCTGTTTCATTATAAGCCAGGTAAAAATTTTGCTTGGTCAAGTAACAGCATACCTCTCCGCACTAAGCTGCAGGAATTGAGGTTGATTTTGATCACTCATGTCAGCAGCACAAATGGTGCGGGGCGACTTACAAGCCAAAGTTTAATATTTAATGTCAGGAGACTGTTCAAATCTCTAACCTCTGGTCTGAGTCTTAGTAACTGTGATCTTTGGTTAAGCAACTACAACTAATTACCAACAAGGAGACAAACCCATTACTGGGTAACAGAGATGAAAGGAGGTAAAGAGAGGAAATATGAAAACTCCACAGAGGAAAGAGACGGTTTGTTGAAGACAGTGAGGTCTTACCTTCCTTGGTTTGACTTTGTCCTGATAGTCATACTGAAAAATGCCCTTATAACTCAAACCCAGCCACCATGGAATACCCTGCTTATCCTGTGAGTGAGAGAGAGAGGGAGAGAGAGCATTAATACACACTCACATACACTGATAAAGGAAGCAGTGTCAGTTCATGGCTGATGACAGCATGACTATCTTAAACAAATAAAGCCTTGAGCATCGTCTAACACTTTAGTCAAGCACTGATCTCGCAGGGTGTGAAAATGTGTGTGTGTGTGTGTGTATGCGTGTATGTGTGGACTGATGGTTGAGCGTATAAATCTCCCCTCCGAGCACAGAGACTCACCTTAACAGCGTAATAATGCACTCCATATGTGGGCAATGATTCCACTATACTCATGTAACTATGAGAAAGCAGAAAGCAGAGATCATTTATGTCATGTTTCATGTTACATTTGCAAACTATTAACAGCAGTAGTAAATGTGTGGAAGTGGATGTCTGAAGAACACAAACAGAAAATTCAGTTGCTAGCTGTCTTACTTGACAATAGCTTGGCCTCGAGACTGTCCACTTAGCTTCTTATAGTGTTCAATGACCCGGTCCTCACTGCAACACACACAAGCACACACACACACACACACACAGATGACAACACCATAAAGAAGATAAGTTCATCCTCAGAACAGGAAATGCACAAGGCACTTTGTGTGTGTGAGTGTGTCTTCTTTTCAGTAGCATGTGAGACATTTCATTCAGATTTAATAGAATGAGGTAAATTAGGTTACCAAATTATTCAAGGGAATCTTTTTCCATGGTGCTCCAGAAACACAGAGCAGATACATCGTATTACTATCCTTTCATTATCAGCTGACAGCTGTGTGTGTGTCTCACCAGTACGCGAGTGAAGGATGCTCCTTCAGTGCTTGTGTAGGCAGTGCTGGCAGTTTCTTTAGATCAGCCCTAGTAGCATCATTACTGCAGAGAAACCAACA
>JAZGTJ010013656.1:0-14783 GCA_036877575.1 Botia almorhae
ATCCACAAATGCACAGAGAGCAATCCACAAATACGCGCAGCGATCTACAAATGCACAGAGAGCAATCCACAAATACGCACAGCGATTTACAAATGCACAGTACACGATTCACAAATAAATGCCGGTCAAAGTTGTGTTTGTAAAAAAAAAAAAAAATTTGTGAGTATGTTTTTTATTTGCAATTCTATATTTTTACTTGTGAATATAATTCATGTTTGTGGATCTCATTCTATTTATTTGTGAATATGCTTTGTTTTTGTCAATCGCTTTACATTTATTAGTGGATCATAATGTATTTATTTGGAATTATGCAACAATTCTAATTCCATAGAGATGCATTGTATGTAATGTAGTCCAGTGACGTGCGGGGGTGACGAGCAATCTCAGTGTGTGCTGTACAGGTGAAAAAAAAAAAGATAAAAGTTCGTATTCTGTTTTACTTTGTTTACTCAAGTCAGTCCACCCGGGAGCTGTTGCACTGTGAATCTGACAATACGAAACAGAGTAAAAACGGCATGAATCGGCAACTTCGTCTGTCTCATCTCTTGCATGAACATGAATTAACGAGCTGTTACGCTGCCGCCGAGAGTCACTGAAGCGGAGAAAGTAACACTGGGGGCTCGTCGCAGGATTTGTTCATCGCAGGTGGTGAGTTATACGGACATTTTAGACAGTTTAAACCGAACTAGACGTTGTCAGAGAGAAAGTGGAAATGGCGGATATTCGGGAGAGAACGGTGGTGGGAAAGCATTCTCATTTAAATACGAGCAGCCTGTTGAATCCTGCGATGTCGGAAAGGATAGAGAATAATGAAAAACGAAAACATATATAATTTGTTGACTGGCTAAATGAAATGGATGCTCAAGTGGCAAAGACTGATAATAATACCAATCCATTTATATGCAGCTCTACCCCGTGTCCACAATCAGCTTCAATGAGCAGGCCCACATGTCGCTATGAGCCACACATCTCACAGCAAACAGCCAGAGCATCCAATCCATTTATTAGTGGGGTGGAAAATGAGCATGTACACGACAGTGGAATTGATACACAGTGCTACACACAAAGTGCTCCAGCAAATTTAAACTGCACACACTCCATGTGCGCTGATTTAGCAGCCAAACGGATGTTTCAAGACACACCCACATTAAATCGCCAGCCCTGTAAACATGATGTCTGTGCAGCTCAGCATAGTATTCGTGAGGATGAAAGTAACGCTGTCTATTCCAGTGTTGATGAGTGTTGTTTCCCAGAGCTTACTAGGTCCAACATGGGAGGAAACCATGTCGGACGTTCTGTGACCTGTCATCAGACAGTGGGGAGGAATGCAGTGATCACAAAGAAAGGATCCCCACACTGCGACCAGGTCAGTTTGATGGCTCTACTTCATGGAGAGAGTTCCTAAACCGCTTTGAGGATTGTGCCAAAGCTAACCACTGGTCTGAAAGGACAATGACTGTGCAGATGAGGTTTTGTCTAGTAGGCGCAGCAGGTGCAGTAATCCACAAGAAGCGTTCCAAGAGCCGTTGGAATTATGCCCGCATAGTAGAGGAAGTGGAGGCTGCATACGGTCCTTCATCTGAACACGCTGCTGCCATTGGAATAGAGCTGAGACAGAGGGTCCGCAAGGCAGGTGAGCCACTCCATGTGCTAAGAGATGACATTTACAAAAAAGTCTCCATTGCTTATGCAGATCGCTCTGAGAAGGAACAAGACTCTATTAGCGTCGAGGTGTTCACTAATGCCATGGGAGATGTGGACATCGTGCAAAGACTGCTGGAAGAGCGACCACATACCCTGGCTCGCGCCTATGAGATTGCACACAGGTATGAAACCACACGTACAACAGCCACTGGTGTAACACAACTCATGCAATCTGCCGTAAGACCAATGGAACGAAAGACTAGAGCAGCAGTACGTGAATGTCCAGACCAGAGTGGGAGTGACGAGGAAAGCCCAGTACCGTCAAATCATGAGTGGAGAAAGAAAAACTCAAAAGCAGGATTCTAACATCGCCTCCAAAACTTCAACAAGAGGAATAAGGTCAATTGGGAAGAGATTGTCTGTCACAACTGCCAAGGCATTGGTCACATGAGGCGGAACTGTCCTTCGCCCAGGCTCAACCTGGAACATGTGACTCCAGGACTTCCTCGGCCAACAGAGATCCAGCCTGCCTCCACAGTTCTCAGAGTCAAGGGGAGCGGTCCAGAAATGTGCATTCATCTGCTGTTGTATGACATGGAAGTCTGTGCCCTGTTGGACAGCGGGGCCAGGAGAAGCGTGTTACCTCGGCACTGTTATGAGACCCTCAAGGCTGAGGTAAGGCCCCCACTCAAGCTATCCACTGTACAGGCCCTGCAGGGAATAAGCCCATTAAATGTCGATGTCCTCGGGGAAGTTGATGTTCCAGTGCAAGTTGGAACCCAAACAATAGTGTTAATTTCATTGTAGCAGATGTAGCCGAGGGTACAGAGGCCATTCTGGGGCATCCATTCTTGGAGCAAGCATGGGCACGCCTTGACTTTGGCAGTCAGAAGATTGTATTGTTTGGCGAACAGATTCCATACTTTAACCCAAAGAACAAACCCCGGTGCACGTGGTCCGCATAGCACGCACAGCTGTCCTTGAGGCGGGACGTGAATACATCGTTCCAGGCAATGCACATTTTCGGGAAGAGGTACAGGGCAACATGCTGCTGAGTCCAACTAAAGGCTTCACGGAGAAACACCAGTTGATGGTGGCACGGATTATAATTGGCGCGCCCAGCCAAATCATCGAGTTCCAGTTAGACTGTATAACGCGCATACTGTTGCTGTGAAGGTGAGGAAGGGAGTAATTGCCGGAATCCTTCAGCCTGCCGATGTGGTTCAGGCCTCCACTACAGAGCTGCCCCCGGCGGATTCATGTCCCACAGTTGTCCCAGGTCACTTACAACCGCTGTATGCAGAGAGTACAAGGGATCTGAGGGAGGCAGAATAGCATGAGCTTGCGGAGCTGCTTTGTGCTTACGGTGATGTTTTCTCCACTGGACCAACAGACCTCGGGCGCATGAACCTTGTTCAACATGACATTCAAATCCGGCCTGGCCCACCTGTGAAACAACAACCCCGTAGAATGGCGTTTGAGAAACAGCAAAGTGCCGATGAACAGATCCAGCAGAATCTCGATGCTGGCCTAGCGTCCCCAAGCAATAGCTGCTGGGCTTCACCCATCGTAATGGTGCGAAAGAAAGACCAAACGTACCGACTCTGTGTAGACTACCGGGCACTAAACGAGCGCACCATAAAAGATGCTTACCCACTCCTAAGAATACAAGACACACTAGACACCCTGTCCACAGCAAAGTGGTTTAGCACATTGGACCTTGCCTCCGGCTACTGGCAAGTGGAGTTGACCCCGCAGGCGAGACAGGCAGCTGCGTTATGTAGCAGGAAGGGGCACCTTTGCGTGGAACGTCATGCCGTTTGGCCTCTGCAACGCCCCGGCGACGTTCCAATGCTTAATGGACCGTGTCTTGGCTGGAATGCAGTGGGAGATCTGCTTAGTATATCTAGACGACATCATTGTGCTGGGCAAGGATGTAAAGGAAATGATCCAGCGCCTGGCACAGGTGTTTGAAAGGCTGCGCCAGGCCAACCTGAAGTTGAAACCCGCCAAGTGTTGTCTCTTCCACCACCAAGTGGTCTATTTGGGCCACATAGTCTCAGAGCATGGTATAGCTACTGACCCTGAGAAAGGGCAGAAAATTAGAGAGTGGCCAGAGCCCATGAGCGTTAATGAAGTCCGGCAGTTTGTGGGTCTCGCATCCTACTACAGACGATTTGTCAAAGACTTCGCCACAGTTGCAAAGCCCCTCCACAACCTATTGAGAAAACATGCCCGATTCCACTGGACCCCTGAGAGCCAACATGCCTTTGATAAGTTAAAGGAGCTGCTCACTACTGCCCCCATCCTTGGCTACCCTATGGACAGTGATGATCTTATTCTGGACACAGACGCCAGCAACTTTGGAATCAGGGCTGTGTTGTCTCAGTTGCAGCAAGGAGAGGATCGTGTACTAGCATATGGAAGTCGGAGGCTGACACCAACTGAACAGAATTACTGCACCACACGAAGAGAACTTTTAGCGGTAGTGGAGTTCACAACACATTTCCGTCAGTACCTGCTGGGCAGATCCTTCACCGTACGCACAGACCATAGTAGCCTGCAGTGGCTAACAAGGAGGAGGGAACCAGAGGGACAGTTGGCCAGGTGGCTCGAGAAGCTTGGAGAGTATGACTTCAAAGTTGTTCATCACCCTAGGCGCTGTCATGAAAATGCTGATGTGCTTTCTCGGAGGCCATGCCGTTCAACTTGCCCCTGCAACCTTAATCCCATCTTGAGTAGCCCCCAGCTCTGCCACCAGGCAGTCCAGTGCAACTTCGACGATGAACTTGTAAATAACGTACCTGCAGCCGTTTCCCCAGAGTCTTGTCAAGTGGGGGTAGTACAACCTGCCCTCACCGCCAGTACTACTTTATTTTCTGGGTGGACTACCGAAGAACTGTGTGCTGCCCAAGCAGCTGATCCTGATATTGCTCCCATCAAGAGGTGGATGATGGAAAGCGAGGAACGACTCTCCTGGGAAGATGCTTCACCCTGCGGTCCGGCAACGAAAGCTTACTGGAGTCAGTGGCAAAGACTTTACCTAAAGGATGACATTCTAGTACGACGTTACTACCTGAATGAGGGCCCAGAGTTTTACCCCCAGATTGTCCTGCCACAAGTTTTCCGGAAAAGTGCCATGCACCAGATGCACGAGGGGCCAGTGGGTGGACATTTCGGGGTGGAGCGAACGCTGTCCCGGCTGCAGACCAGATATTACTGGTACAAAATGCAAGAAGATGTTTCACTTTGGTGTCACACATGCACCAGCTGTGCTGCAAAGGCTCGACTATTAAAAAGGCCTCAAGCACCCATGGGGCGAGTGGGTGCCCCCATGGAAAGGATTGCTGTTGATCTGATGGGCCCCATGAATGAAACGGAACGCTTCAATCGTTACACTCTCGTAGTACAAGATTATTTCACCAAATGGGTGGAAGCGTACCCCCTGCCCAACGACCAGGCTGTTACTGTGGCAGAAATTATAGTCTCGGAATGGGTCTGCCATTATGGGGCACCACTTACCCTCCATAGTGACCAGGGCACCAATTTTGAATCTGAGGTCTTCCAAACAATGTGTGAGCTGCTCGACATTGACAAGACCCGTACAACACCTTTCCGGCCGCAGTCAGATGGCCAGGTCGAGAGATTCAATGCCACTCTACAGAAAATCCTAGCCACGACCTCAGAGCGATGTCATTGGAAATGGGACCTTATGGTTCCCTACGCTGTGATGGCTTACCGGGCAACCAGGCACAGTTCGACTGGATTTACCCCAAACATGATGCTCTTTGGGCGAGAGATAACAGAGCCTATTGACCTGGTTGCAGGAAAGCCCCCCAACAACACACTGACTCAAATCAATCCCGCAATATGTGGTGCAGATGAGAGAAAGGCTGGAGTTGGCACATCAGGTCGCAAGGGACGCGTTAGGCCAATCAGTGGAGCGTGCTAAAAAGCAGTACGACAAGAGAGCAGCCAGGACACGCTACAAGGTCTGTGATGCGGTGTGGTACCTCGTCAAGGGAACCAAGCGTGTGAAAAACAAAATCAGGAAGGTTCTTCCCAACTACGATGGTCCTTACTTTATCCTGGGACATTTAGATGATTTAGTGTACCGGATCCAGAGAAGCCCGAGGAACAAAGTAAAAGTCGTTCACCATGACAAACTCAAACCTTACCATTCTCGGCAACCCCTGGAGAACAGCTGGGTGTTTAAAGACTCAGAAGTTTGGCAACCTCAGGAAGTTCCTGCCCCAAACCTGGAAGCCGATGGAGCTGAACTTGACATGGATCTGTCTTGTCTCTTCACAGAGGAAACCGGAAATTCCAGTGGGCCAGACAGCATGCCTCTCATGGATGATACCAGTGTGCCAATGACAGAGCAGGAAACAGAGAATGTTCAGTGGAGAGAAGGTAGCACGGTGCAACAGGATTTAACAGGGACTTTTAACGGCCAAATGAGGGGTAGGCCGCAACGAGCCAGGAGACCTCCAAGGAGGTTTGGAGACTGGACTAATTGACTAAGGACTTAAAAAAAGAAACAAGAGAGAACGCTTTGTTGACAATTTGTTATTGTTCCACTGTTGTTAAAAAAAAAGAAAAAAAAAGATGCATGTCATGTTGTGGGAAATATTTGTTTACATATGTTTCTTTTTGTAACTCGGGTGGATTTTGGTTGTTTATCATTTTGTTGTTAAGAAATCAAGCCAAGTGTATACTGAATTAAGCCTGATTGTTTTGCTTGTATGCAATATTAACCTTATTTCTTTATGCAGGTCAGTAGTGGAGAAGCCAGTCAGTCACTTCACTGGATTTAACTACCTCACTAGTCAAGTTGGGACTTAATTACTATTGCTTCAATGAAGGACCCCTTTTACAAAGCTACTCTTTAACCCCTCCCAGCACCGTGCTATCCTTCCACCTTATGGACTGTTTACCCCTTCATGTGGGGTTGGAACATGTTGGCCAATGCCTCCATTGAACCGAGTTGCTTGAATGGACTGTATGCTTTGACAATGAAACTGCCTATGGACTGTCGATAAGCAGAAAAGAGAAATGAAAAAAAAGAGAAAATATGGGTAGACATTGTGTTGGATGTATTTCTGCCTTCTACTAACACTGTGAATGTATGGTAATACCTTTGTTAATGTGAATGATATATTTTGTATCAGTCATGTTATGGT
Organism: Botia almorhae; assembly: GCA_036877575.1. Taxonomy (NCBI): domain Eukaryota; kingdom Metazoa; phylum Chordata; class Actinopteri; order Cypriniformes; family Botiidae; genus Botia; species Botia almorhae. The sequence continues at coordinate 6,828 of JAZGTJ010013656.1, forward strand.
ACTGGAGTGGTGTTAATCACCAACCAGAGTGGGGGTAGTGTTGCAGGAGAGAGGAAATAGGAGTTGCGCTTTAAGATTTACAGGAGTTGTAGTCCAAAGCGAGATGCATTGTATGTAATGTAGTCCAGTGACATGTGCGGGGGTGACGAGCATTCTCAGTGTTTGCTGTACAGGTGAAAACAAAACAAAAAAAAAAAGTTCGTATTCTGTTTTACTTTATGTTTACTCAAGTCAGTCCACCCGGGAGCTGTTGCACTGTGAATCTGACAATACGAAACAGAGTAAAAACGGCATGCATTGGTAACTTTGTCTGTCTCATCTCTTGCATGAACATGAATTAACGAGCTGTTACGTTGCCGCCGAGAGTCACTGAAGCGGAGAAAGTAACACACAGGATTAATTATTCCTAAAAATTTTGAATGGATCCACATACCTAGGACTGAGTTACTTGCATAGAAACCAAAGCCATAAATCCCTGATGGAATAAAAAGACCCTTTTTGTAGGAGGGGAGTGTAGACGGGACCCTGACGACGATGACGGTTGGGTCTGGCGACGAACAGCATGCTGAAGGTGTCAGGATCTTGGCTTTTATCCAGTTCTAAGATCGCGTTTTGCCAGGATCCTGACTGTCTTGTCACGTGCCACGGCGTGGGCTTGGACTCCGACTCATTCCGCATGTTCTAGTTTCGATTTGAGACGGAGTTTAGGCTCGCGCTCTGGGTGTGCGTTACGTGTGGAAGCACATGGCTATTAAATATTCATCAGCCATGCGCTCTCCTGTCTTGCGTCATCACCCCGCCTCCTTGTTCCCTCGTTTCAGTTAATGTTGCGCACCTGTTGCTTTCATTTAGTGTATTTAATGCCCTTGTGTTTGCTGTCTTGTGCTGGTTCGTGTTGTTACGTCTGGATGTTGTTCGCTCTGTTGTTTCGATGCCTGTTGTTGTTCACGCAGTTAAATACATGTTCTGTAATCTCGCCCTCCTCGTGTGTGCTCGTTTGAGCTTCCGTCTTGTTGCGTGTTTCGTTGTTTAAGTGTAGTCTCAGCTCGTCACGTCTAGTCATGCCTTGTTTATTGTTTAGCGTTCTGCTTAGTTCTGATTTATGTTGATTATAATTCTAGTTAGTTTTATGTTTCAAGTAGTTTAATTAGTATATCTTTCTGTTCTTACTTTCTTACTGATTTGTTTAATAAAACATTTTTTTTAACCGCTGCCTGCATTAGGGTTCTTCCTCCTCTCACAAACCTGACAGAAGGTGCACGTGGGCTCTCTCCCAAACCTCCTCGCTGTGCTGGAGCCAGTCAGTGATAGCAGGCAGTTCTGTGAGTTCACCGGACCAAGGGAATAAAGGTGGCTGGAATCCAAGGATGCACTTGAAAGGGGTCATTCCTGTAGCTGGTTTGACAAGTGAGTTCTGGGCATATTCGGCCCACATTAGGTACCTGCTCCAATCAGATTGGCGCTGGTTGCAATAAGATGATAAGGGATTTTACCTGGGACCAAATTCATTGCACAGTCCACATTACGATGAGGAGGTAGTTAAGAGGCTTTCTTTTTACTGAACGTCTCCTTTAAGTCTGCATAATCGGAGGGGATCATGAATTTAAAGGCTTTAGTTTCCTCTGTTGCAGTTTGAGATTTGGGTTCTCGAATTACCTTTATTAGACAAGTATTGTGACAACTAGCCCTACAACGAATTATCTGACCTTCGGTCCAAGAAATAACATGGTCGTGGAAACGCAACCAGGGCATGCCCAAAACTACGGTATGATTTGGAGAGGAGATGCTGTAAAGATGAATAAACTTTGAGTGGAGAGTGCTCATATGGAGCTGCAACTACTCTGTTTGGTACTCCACTCTTCCTATTCCCAACGGACAACCATCTAGCGCCTCCACCGCTAAAGAAGAACCACAAGAGATTAATGTTATGCCATTTTCTCTAGCAAACCCAATGAAAATGAAACTAGCTGCCGCTCTTGAATCAATGAGGGCGGATGTTGTTACTATCCTATCTAGAATGATTAGCATTACAGGTATAGGAATTACACTACTTTGAACATTCAATACTGTGGCAACACTCACCGGCAGACCACTAGAGGTAGGTTTAACAGGGCAATTAGACTTTTGGTGTCCTGGTTGTTCACAGTAGAGGCATAGATGAGAGCGTAGACGATATTCACGTTCCTCGGTAGATAAATGTGAATAATTTTCTTGCATGGGTTCTGGTGCTGTGCTACGACTCAGAGTAGAGTGGGGTTGAAACTGAACAGGACAACAAGAACGATGAAGATTATCCACTTGAATTGAGAGTTCAATGTACTCACATAATTTCTGTCCATCATCTCGACAAGCCAATTCCAACTGGAGCTCTGGTTTTAATACTTTACGATATAGCAGTTTAAGGGTATCCTCAATCCATTCGGTTTGTGCTGCAAGTGTAACACAGTGCATGCACAGTGCGTTAGTGCATACTCTGCCGCTGGCTGTCTTCCATGAGTGAGCAGGAGAAGCTGCTCACCTGGGCTCTTCCCTTCAGATGGATGTTCGAATACTTCCTTAAACTGACAAAGTAAGATCTTGAAGGTGGGAAAAACTGATCTGTCCACCCTCCAGACTGCTGTAGCCCAATCTAGGGCTCTACCAGTAAGCAATGAGCAAACAAAAGCAATATGACTATTTTTTGTTGGCTATAGAGTAAGCTGTTTGTTAATAAATAGGTAACATTTCAATAGAAAGCCTTTAGAAGGCTTTAGAAGGGTTACCATCATACTTCTCTGGGAAAGTAAGTCGAGGATTAACTGTAGAAGAGACAGTGGAAAGTAGATGGCTTGGGGCTCCCACCGAAGATACCAGATGAGTGAGATGACCCCCCCTGGAAAGTCTACACTAATTCCTCCGTCAGTGTAGTCAAACAAGTGAGTTGGTGTTGGTGCATGGTAAGTTGTGCAGCTTGGGCGGATAGCTCGGTTGACAACTGCTGCATGGCTGCTGGATCGCTTTGTGGCGAAGTCTTCTGTAACAAAAAGGTTGAGGCTTGCAAATCCATTTGCAATATCTTTAATCATGGTCAAAACACAGGCAAATTGAGCAATGGGGTTAGACTAGGCAAAAACGTTAAACAGGCAGAGATCTCCAAAATCGATATCCAAAACAGTACTCAAGGCAGGCGGCAAACAATCAGAAAACAAGAAACAATCCAGGGGTTATACACAGAATAAACAAATGCAATGGAAAAAAACTCAGTAATGTTGCCATGGCAAAACAAGACTTTGCAATGAGTCATACAGAGAGGTGAGTTTAAATAGACTGACTGATGAAGTTCAGGTGCACCAAACAGTAAGTTCATCAGTCCCAGGTATGGGGCTTAAGGGAAATGGAGTACAAAACTGAATTAGTATTCATGCAACGGTGGCACGGAGGAGGCGGAGCGGAAGTCTCCTCCGTAAGAGTTACATTTAATTTAGTAGTATTTATTCTAACAGAGTCAACTAATCTGCGTCATGACTCAGATAAATATTTGTTCTCTGATTGGTTGGGATATAGATAGTCTTTTGTAATCTCCGTACTAAGACATAAGGTCCATAAACATTTCACAGCAAAATAATCACAGCATCTAAATCAACAACATTTATGCTTGATTCTATACCTACCAGGTTGCTGGAAGAGATGCTGCCTGAAATAATAGATCCTCTACATGGTATTATTAATACATCATTGGTGTTGGGATATGTCCCAAAACCTTACTGTAAACCTTACCAAACTGGCTGTTATCAGACCCCTTATTAAAAACACACAACTGGAACTAGTAAACTACAGACCCATCTCAAATTTTCCTTTTATCTCAAAGTACTGGAAAGGTCTTAAAGACCCACATCTTTAATCTAGCCTACACAGTCATATTGATTTATTAAAGACCCACATCTTTAATCTAGCCTACACATAGTCATATGGATTTATTACTCAAATCCTTTAAGGGATTATTAGGATGCATTAATTAGGTAAACCCGGAACACTTCCCACAAGAACAGATGTACTGGCTCCACACTAAATCTGTCTGTCTTTTATTCCCCAAGGTCTTGTAGTCAGCTGGATCCAAACTCTGAGACCAGATGGTGGGGAACTGGATGAAGTGACCTCTGAGACAGATCATTAGTAGTTGATAGACTTCTTTAGTAAACCTACCATTATATACATTTCTACTTTTAGCTTAGTTAGTTTCTATATTTTGTTCCCTGCTTAGTCACAGCAGTGTGATGTTATGGCTGCAAATAGTAACATTATTCCTCAACGGTTTTTGTTGGCATGATTTCTCAGTGCCCAACATATTATCAAATATAATTGTAACTATTGTTCACTATATAACTTCCTATATAACTGGAACAGTTTCTCATCAATAAATCATCATAATCAACTATGTTCGTATCTAAGACGTGCCAGAGTAGAACTGGCCCTCCTGGTCGAGCCTGGCTTCTCCCATGGATTTTTCTCCACCTATACATCATTGAAGTTTTGGTTCCTTGCCACTGTCGCCCTGTTGGCTTGCTTGCTGGGAGACTGCTGATGTCTAACTTAGCCTAGGGTTTTGTAAATTGTAAACATCTAATATTTTATTGTATATATTTTATGTATGTATGTATGCTACTTTTGCATGTTGTGTAGTTCATGGTACTATTGCAAGTCCCTTATACCCCTGTCCCATAAGATGTTATCTGTTATATGACATACATATGTAAGCTATAACGCATATCTTGCTCAACCCTTTTTCATAAACATACTATAAACCTAGTATACCTAATTAGTCTTATACATCCCACACATATTATTTGCAATTAAACCATTAACATGTCTGACATTTGTTCTGTGTTTTATTATTATTCTTTGTTTCTCTATGTAAAGCTGCTTTGAAGCAATGTATTATTGTAAAAAGCGCTAAATAAATAAAATTGAACTGAATCCCCATTATGTTCCTCAGCTCCACAAGATATTCTGCCAGTTGTCCACCCGGTCCATTCCTGGCACATTTTGGTCATCCATAGCCTGAAAGTAAGATACTTGTTCACTACGTGCAGTTATATGACAGTACACTTTGAATGTATATCTTCAAAAATGGTGATATCAACCAATAAATTATTTTTGCAATACTGAAATTTGCACTTACCAAATGCTGCTGAGGTACTAGAGTGTGGGAATCTGAAGCACTTTTAATACTGATAAAAAGGAGGTCTCAGTTGCTGTCAGGGCTGATGCAGCAGAAGTCGGCAGAGCTGATGCAGCAGAAGTCAGCAGAGCAGAGGAGGATGCAGCTGCAGTCTGAGAAAGTCACAACAGGTAGATGAGTGTTGTTGTCAGTGAACTAAAAGGTGAGTTTTTTGTTTATTTTAACATCCTGATCGTATGATTGATTCTCACGACTTACAAAAGTACATGTGAAATGTTATTAAGATGGCTCATTGAATCCCACCAGTCACTAAAAATTTCACTGACTGGTGTCCTGCAAATATGGAGAAAAATACTATTTACAAACCTACTAGTAGTGTTGCCTGTTCCCTACAGTTGTTCTGAGAGTAAATTCAGCTAACATAACATTAAAATAACGTTTCACATGTACTTTTGTACTTCGTGAGATTTTATTAGGCTAATAATACCCAAAGACTAAGCAATTATACGACCAGGATGTTCAAATAAACCAAAAACTCACCTTTTAGTTCACGGACAACAATACTGACCAGCCAATAAACAATAAGCAGGTCCCAGTCTCTTGTTCGTGTCCCACTTGAAACATTTAGTTGTGTTGTGACGATTTGCATCGCGTTGAGCTCTCTCGGCCATTGTAATATAGAGCTCAGGGTAAAAGAAGCTAAAAGTAATAATGCATTTACTAGGTGTGTATATATTATGTAGAAGCTGAAAGCTGTTCTCACTTAGTGTCTGACATATGCTGTGTGAACTGACAGCAGCTTGAACTCTAGCTGAGGAAATGTTGCTGTAGAGCTAAGTAATACCTTTATTATTGGTAACTTTATTGTGAAGCGCTGGACTGAGTAACTACAAACAAGACAGACTGTCATATGATGTCAACAGCAGTCATATGATGCTTCTGCTCCCCCTTGCTGGTGTTTAGAGGTTCAGGACCTGCAGGTCACATTATGCAACGGGCATCAGTGTGTTGCTAAACACAATAAATAAAATAATATAATAAAATAAATACAATTTAGTCAAAACCTCCACAGCTAGAACAGCTGGAAAGTTTAACCTCTTAAACGGAAAATAGTTTAAAAAAAACTCTTTCAACATTAGCTTTCTGTAGCTGGTCCTGACCCTGATGATCTCACGGTTTAAAGATTTTCCTGCTTACAAGTTTAGAAGTTATGGTCTGAAAGTATGATAGATTGAGTTTGTTTGGACAATTTTATTTTATTTTTAACCTCACATAAAGCATTTGTAGCTCTGGTGCAGCATTAGGTGTGTATCTGATGCATTCTCACTGTCACAGAGGATGATGGGAAATACGTTTTGTGTCCCCATACACCAGGTAAATGAATATAATTCTTTTAACAGTGTTCTTCACAAACAGCCACAAATAAAATCCATACAAAACATCCATATGATCCATACAAAATTAATGCTGTGCTAGATGCCCCCTGAGGCATTTGATGTGGTATTCATTTTGTTTTATCTAATCTAATAACCATAATCTAACACCACCTTATTTTTTTATTATTCCTAGGTTAGGTACATTGAATTTAAAATACAATCGGCCAGAAGACTTCACCTTCGAATGGTCTTGTGACGCCGGGGCTGGGACAGAAGGATCCATCTGCAGCTTACTCTAACTCAGTGCTGACAGGGGTAATACACAGAGGCAACCGGAGTAACACTAGCGGGGTTTTAATCGGGGTCGATAAACAGGCAAGGGGCATACACAATAGCAACAGGTATATCACAGGCAAAACTATAATCGTAGGTCAGTAAACAGGCAGAGGGTCAGGACAGGCGGCTAACGTTCATATGCGATCAACACTCACAGTTCGAGGCAGGTGGCAGGCAAACACAAATCCGTAATCCAAAACTCAGTCCAAGGGACAAGGCGGCGAAACATCCAAAAACCAAATCGACAACGGGTAAATCACTCACAAAATGCTCTGAAATGTATGCTAATGGGCAATACAAGACATCGCGCTGACTGTTCGCCTGTTTGCGCTTAAATAGTCCCGCTAGCGCTTCAACCCGGAAGTAGCGCGAGTGATACCGGGGAACGTAGTTGCGAGTCTCAGCATTCCGGAGACGGCTCTCTTAGCAGGCGTGGAGGAGGGAGAGCGAGTACCAATGACCTGGTATTCACATAACACATTTACACATTCAGAACATTTACACCAGAGCAGATATCCGCGAACAGAGGCTTAGTGAACAATTTCACCGTTTAAAAAAATAGTCTTAACATCTTAACAAAATGTCAAATAAATAAAACCATGGTTATTTTTGTAAGAGACATCGTAGTATAATATTATATTTGTTTATATATAGCATAGATTATATATGCGCTCTGTTCAAAACTAAAAGTTATTGCGTTCTTTGTCTGAGGAGGTGAACTCGCTGTCCAGACTCATCTGAAGCGCTTCTTCACTCGTGTATCGTGTCATCATTCAAACGCGCAGATAAAGTGAGTAAATTCTGTGATGAAGCTTTGATTATTTCTGCAGCTTTTCGGGGGCGTGCACATGATGACCTGAATCGCCTCAGATACTTTACATATGAACAGCGCGCTCAATGCGAGGCGGGATCACATTAGCGGTAATGAGGTGATACAGGAGAAACAATACATCCTCTAACATTCATACGGATTACTTAAAAAAAGAATATTTGTTTTTGATTTGAATTGGTTTATGTAAAAGTACACATTTCAAGCTTTCTATACGTATATTTATTATGTCTGTGGGGCACGTATTCACTGAGATT
>JAZGTJ010013657.1:0-14783 GCA_036877575.1 Botia almorhae
ATACCATGGTTTAACTATAGTAACCATGGTTTTATTATAGTACAAGTGTGGTAACCATGGGCACTGATTACCATTAACTAACCCAAAGTTTACTGCAGATACCATGGTTTAACTGTAGTAACCATGGTTTTATTATAGTACAAGTGTGGTAACCATGGGCACTGATTACCATTAACTAACCCAAAGTTTACTGCAGATACCATGGTTTAACTATAGTAACCATGGTTTTTGGTGTAAACTGTAATAAATGGTTCATTTTCTAAATGGTTAACCAGTCAATTATGGCTCATTTTTATAAAGGCAAATACAGTACATGAATTTTACCCCTTTTAATTAGTTAAACCTCTAAACATGTAGCATGCTTGGCACAACTTGGCCTGCTTTTCAAAGCAGGACTGATAAACTGCAACGAACTTTGATAGACAGAATATCACACACCTAGGGAGGGGCTCTTCCGACTTGGGTCACTAAGCAACCACCAAATAACCATTAAGCAACACGTCGAACACCTCAACAACGTTCCGCCAACGTTCTCCTAACAGCCAGACATCGCATCAGATGTGGAAGTAAGGCAGCATGAGGTTGCAATTAGAACTCGGAATAAGATCCCGTATTCAAAGTGCATAATCTCATACGTTCTCTATAAATTGTGCAAATACCTCAGGAAAATGACACACATTTCGTACAGCATGTTCTGTAAAACTGTAACAGACACGTGACTCAGCCACATTTTAATTTATTGTCATTTTTACAACACATACATTTTGCGTCGTCAAAACAAAGCTAGTAATCCTGCCGCTAAAACCGTGACCGCGTTAAAATGTGCCCAGCGGGAATTCTGAAGACAACCTCAAATGAAATCAAACCTCATGATCCAGAAAACACAAAAGATCCGAAAGGTCCTCAAAGAGGACATTTATCCCCCACCAAAAATAAAAACACTTCCAGTATACATTTGGGGAAACCCTATGTGACAGTTCTGAAATATATATCCAGTTGGTCTTTGCTCATTTTACTGGAAAAGTTTCTCTTTTTTCTAGACTGGAGTAATGACCGTATAGCGTACGTACATCGGCACTCAACAGAGATCAGTGGGAGAAGCAACATGAATTAGACATATTTATACAGCCGGCAGAGAAGCATCTAAGTGCCTCACAGACTGTAGTTAGTTTTAAACCGGAGAAACAAACCTCCAAATAACGCTGCTCATGACCAGGAGGGACGAGCGTCATTCGTTTAGCGTTCAAGAATTTTCCCTGCAACATTCAGTTTTTCCTTTACCAGAAGAAAGGAAAGTAGTAAACACAAGCGGAACGGGTAGTTAAAGCACTGATTTGAAAACAAAACTAGTAATGCGGTTTAGAGGAGCAGAGCGGGGGACTGGTTCTGCCTGCGGGATTCACAGGTCCTGCTTCAAGAAGGGCCAGAGGCCTCATGCAGGGTGTACCGCAGGTCCTGATCCCGCGCACACCGAATTTCTCCAGCAGCGTCTTCCAGGCCAGCAGGGGGTGAGGGGGCGTGTGGGCCTGCGCTCGGGGGAGAGGAGGGTACCTGCCTGGGGCGCGGGTCTGCAGAGAGATGCCTGTCCTCTGAGGCCTGCTGGGACAGGAGCTGCAGGAGAGTGGCTGCTACATCAGCAGTGACATCACAGGCGTGACGGTGTCTGGAGGCGGGGGAGCCTGTCACCTCGGGTTTTGTTAATGCAGCATCTGGCCGAGACAAGAACAGAGGAGTTATATACTGTTAGAAATGATCAATACATTCACAACAGTTCTCAGTGACTGTGAGTGACACAGATTAAAACATATGGCGCCGCAGCTAAACACAATCGCTGTTATTTCTAACTACTAATTTTATATTATGGTTTCTAAAAGATCTCTGGTGCATTTTAAAGCATTTCAAAAATGTCAGAAGTTGAATCTAAATTGAATTATGTCGAAAATGTAAACCGTCTTGGCTAGCCGTATTATTCGCCTATGGCTAGTCTATTAGGTTTCATATTATTGCATAAAATCGTTACAGCCTTATTTATGGAGCATATGCTCTATATAATATCGCTCATTAACACAAAATGATCTAAATAAGAGATGTGTCTTATCCGATTTATCGTAGCTAAAGCTCTCAAGTGTCTCTATATTAAAACGGTCTCATTATATCATTATTGGGAGTGTATGATAATGGCTTGTTGGTGAACTGTCTGATTCAGATCGATGTTTGTACAGGAAAGTCTGTTTACATGTATAAACAGGTTAAACATTAGAGCTACTTTAGGGAACTATTGAAACAGTAATAAACGTTGTCATTAAGTATTCATCAGCGAGACCTGATGATATGAGGTTCTCAATTCCTTCTCCCATTTTAAAAAAGGCAAATAGTTTCTACACAGAACATTCATTTCTACAGAGATTTCTAGTCACCTGTTGATTTTATTTGCAGATCTAGAGTGAATAAACTTATGAGGTAATGTATTTAAATTTACACAAAACTAGGAGAGAGTATGAATGTGTCTGTGCTAGTTTGAAGGAAATCTACACTGGATACCACATTTACAAATATTTTGGTTATAAACAGTGTATGTACACATATATACAATGTGTGTGTATATCTATATTTCTTTAATAGCTTTTAATACATTTAGTATTTATTCAAATATATGTTAATGCAAGCTAAAGGCTGATGTTTCTCACCGATTATTCAATTACCGAATTTGGTAGTGGGCTGAAAATGAAATGTGCAGTGTTTTGTGAAGTGTAAAATTAATTAATTTGACTAATTATAACTTATACATCCCCCACTGCTCAAGACAGCCTAATACATCTTTAAATCTCATACAAAAACATGCAAACACAAATATCCCTTTCTAACAGTATGGATAAGGCTGATGACAACATATACAGTATAGCTGTCATTTATTTGACATTCCTCTCACAGAAAGACTTTTATTACAGTGTGTATTGACAGATTAAAACTCAAAGACTGTTTAGTTAGAAGAGGAAAAACCTTCCAATGAGAAACTGGAAAAAAGGGGCTGAGTGGACTAACATGAGCTGGAGGGTCAAGGGTCAGATGACCTCAAGAATTACTAGAGAAGACTTCATAAAGCCATTAGGTCTGAAGACGTTTCTCTTAAACTGTTTGTCTTCTGACAAACAAGATCATGCACGAGTCTCACAAAACCTGTTGAGAACGTCCAGGCGTGTGACGAGGGCGAGGCGCACACATTTCACAAGAAGTTTTCACCAAACGTTTATTAATTAGCATAAATTACAAGCAATACAGCAATTTCCACCATGAAGCATAAACAATATTAACACCCATTTCTTAAATTAATACTACAACTTAAAATATTTATGCTAATGAATAACGCAAAAGTATGAACGTAATAGTAAAAACAGTAAAATAACTTTATCTTCTGGTTTTGGGCTGATGTCTGGCAGACATGTTCTTAACAGGTTTTGTGAGGTTGTTTTAAATGGTATTTGTGCTAGATGAGTATGAAAGACTGTCGAGAACTGAGAAACTGCTGATTCTATGCTAATCTCTCCAACATTAGATCAGTCTGCGTTCCACAACAAACACACGTGAAGATGTGACCAAAGCTGCTCTTTATTCCAGAACAATGTTTAATCTGGGGTCAAAAGAGAGATCAGAGCCCTCCTTGTGCCGCAGTGCTCATGATAACCTGTTTTATATTTGTCTGAGTGCGGTTTTGCATGACGTGCATCAGGCACTAACACAGTAACGCAGTGTATAAACGCAGACATGCGGCGGGTCGGGATTTTGTTCCTATGAAAATTAAACTGAACGCTGCAGGGCTGAAAGATCCAGTGGAAATTCACGACACCAGAAAAAACATTTGGATTTCAAATAAACATGACAATTTATTTCGTTATATTGCCGTCTTTCAACTAATTATGTTTTCCCATAAAAGACAGGAAAGCAACAATGAAATAAACAACTTCGCATGAAAAGTGTGTCATTGCCTTGATGCGGGCGGGGTGTGGGTGCTGCGACCAATCACAGCTTTCGAATAATCAGGCCCCGCCCCAACCTAGACTAAACATAACTAACACTTGCCCTCACGATCGCTGCCCTTGACAGAAGCCGAGCTGCCTCGTGCCACTTCTGACCGGACTCCGTTGCTTGCTTCCGCTTGCTCCGCCCCCTGAGCCGGAGCCTTAATCAGCTGCTCCAATAGGAGCGCGAGCAGACCGGCCTGGTCTTCCTGCGGGAGCCCTGAAGGCTGACTGCTAGAGGACTGAATGAGGGTGGAGAGCTGGCTGAGCAGTTCTAGCTGCTGTGCGGGGTCCAGATCAGGGGTGGAGGGAGCGGCGCTGGGCGTTCTTGACAGCAGTGATGTGGAGGCCTCGGAGGAGCTGCGGAGAAGTTCAGCCATCTGCGGGAGGCTGCTTAGATTGTCTGTTTGGCCCTGGAGAAGGTTCAGAAGCACAGCCAGCTCGGTCTGGTTCAACTGCTCCGCCGCGGCTCCCAAACCTGCGAGTTGAACACACAGCACGAGTTACAGTTTATACTGACAGAACTTTGCTGCTTAAGGTCTGGTGCTGGCCGAGAACCCCTCACACAGACAGGAAGTTGTTGTCTGTTAAAGGTAAGGTAGGACAGTAATGCAATGATTAGTTGAACATTTTAGTCTACCACAGAAGACATATACATATATTCAGACAACACAGGGCTTCACATCTGCATGTGAAGAGACTATTAAACAAACAATGTCTCTGGAATTGTCTACCCTGTTTTTAAGCGTGGGTTTCAACATACTGTTTATTAGAGGGATAATAAGTTATATATAATAATAATAATAGACTAGTGTAAAAAATGTAAATGATGCCGGATCCACTATGAACATTCTGCAGAAAACACACACAAAAACAAAAACAAACAGAGACCCCCGAGTAAAAACCACTGCAAACCTGTGTGCCTATACATACAGAAAGGAGCCAATCAGATTACAGCTTACTAGAGTGAGACAGTCTTCCAGTTTTGTGAGCAATATCATCAGACAGCTAGTGAAGGACTGTCTGAGAGCACTCAGTGTACCTTCAAGCTCACTGGCTGTGATATTCGCTGGAGCAGGCGGGGCGGATGAAGGGGGCGGAGCCGGGCGACTGTTCTCCCCTCCAGCGGCACCTCCGGACTCCTTTCGAGGCACTTTGGCAACAGGACAATCCTCAGACAGTCCGCTCTGCCTCTGTCGCCGGCGCTTCTTGCTCCAGAGCTCATGACAGTCTTGCCAATGAGGCAAACTGAGGAAAACAAACCATTACACTCTTCAAAAGGTGCTTATAGATGCCATAGAAGAACCAGTTTTGGCTATACGGTTCCATAAAGAACCTTTAACATCTATAGAACCTTCGACATCTATAGAACCTTCAACACCTATAGAACCTTCAACACCTATAGAACCTTCAACACCTATAGAACCTTTGTGTTGACAAAAGGTTCTTTGTAGTAGAAAAAGGTTCTTTAGACCATAAAAAGTTACAAAAAATAGTCCTTTTAAAAACCTTTGACTGAACGGTTCTTTGTGGAACCAAAAATTGTTCTTCTATGGCATCGCTGTGAAGAACCAATTAAAAACCTTTGTTTTAAGAGTGTTGATTGTGAATAATAATGTAGACTGTTGAATGTTGAACGTTACTTTACAGATGTTCTAATGAGCAACCAAAACACACCGCCATTAAAAAACATCTCTAGTCTGCGTGCAATCATAACTTTGCAATCCATAACTTTTTGGATTTAAAAAAAAAGGTCCAGTTATTAAGCAAGTACATAACAGATCAGTGTTCCAAAACAGTCTCCTTATCTTGGATTCACAATGGAAGTGTATAATAATGATTTATAATTTGAGCTGTCAGGTCTGATTCTCACTTCAACATACGTTAAGAAAAGTATGTGAAGTAACCTGCAGTTTGGTGTTTCAAACACAGATGGCGGTAGAGAGGCGAAAGTGATGGATTGCAGCTTTGAAAATCTGGATTGGAATGGCGGCGAAATGCACTCACTCTGGGGGCGGCATTTTGCCGGGCTGCACGTCGCACAGGAACTGGCTGGCGAGGGCCTGTTCGGCTGTGCAGCGTTTGGATGGGTCCAGCGTCAACATGTGATCCAGCAGGTCCAGAGCGGAGGTGGACAGACTGCGAGACCGCAGAGAGAAGAACACGAGGCTTAAGTCTTAAGTTTCCTCTTTACACTGTTGTAAAGGCACTTTTGAGAAGTCTTTAAGATGGAAGACATTTAGGAATCGGGTAAAACTTACAAGGCGAATTCCTCTCGTAACCGTCGTCTGTACTGTTTCTTGGGTCTCATGGTGTTGAAATATGGGAGTTTAATCACATCCGGCCAAGCAGCAGGACACGGGCTGCCACACAAACGACTGACCAAAAATATACATTCAATAAATTAAACGGTCTCTAAGATGACATCACCAATACAATGTACATGCTCTTACTCAACATTAGGACATCGTTAAAGCCCGTTTACAGTAAGAATGGCACCTGTAACCATAACCGTATTAACATTTAAACGAACGCGCAATAGCGTTACGTTTATTCAAATGAATACCGCTTTATATTCAATGATTCTGACTCGCTGTCAATGTTTTATTGTCCATCAAGTAATAATGACAATATTGTTCTTTTGTATCATTACAGCTAGCCTTGTAGTGGACACCACTGTACCCTTAAATTTAGAACCATTTTTGAACTTTACAATCATCTTCTTGCCGTGAATGGGCCTTTACACAGTCTACACTCCACAAACAGTACATCAGCTAAGTCAATGTCCAGCAGGTGAACACACACCTGATCAGCTCAAGCTGCAGTAGCTCCTGGTTAGCCTGGAAAATGGGTTTCTTAGTGAAGAGCTCTCCCAAAATACACCTTTAAACAGACAGAGAAACCAAAACACGACATCATTCCATTACATATTCCATTATTACCGTAAAAGAAATACGGTAAGATACAGTAAGAGTTTCACCCGCAGCTCCAGACGTCTATAGCAGGTGAGTATCTCTCCTCGCCCAGCAGCAGCTCAGGTGGGCGGTACCATAGTGTGATCACTTTATTAGTGTACGGCCGGCTGGAAATGACCATAAAAGATCATACTGTAAAATTTACATTTCACGTATGCATTTGGCAGACATTTTAATCCAAAGCAATTTACAGTACATGTTCCCTGGGAATCGAACCCACAACCTTTGTGCTGCTAACACAATGTTCTACCAATTGCGCAACAGGAGCACCCATGAAACAACTCATCCCAAGACAAAATCTCGCTGTCACAAACACACAGGTGTGTGTATATACACACAAACACACACACATTGAATATATACATATAATTTACAAACAACTAGCATCTAACTATGCTTAAAGATATATTTCTTAAATTATGTAACATTACGACTTACCTTTCCTCAGAGTTATAGAGACGAGCCAATCCAAAATCTGCCAGCTTGATCTGGCCGCTGTCGAACATTTAACACAAGACGTTACATTGACACATTTTGAAGGTGTATTTACACCGTGACTGACACGGTTCGGTGGTTTATTACTGCATGTGGTACCTGTTGTTCAACAGGATATTGGAGCACTTGATGTCCCTGTGCAGGAAGTTCTTCTTGTGGCAGTACTCTAATCCCTCCATGAGCTGATGCATGAAGCTCTGGATGTGTTCCTGAGAGAAGGACACCAGACCAGACTCCAGCAGCCCCATCAGATCATGATCCATGTACTCAAACACCAGGTAGAATGCACCTGAACACACAAACACGCAGATCAACAGCCTTCAAAATGAGTGTGTCGACTGTGCAGAAAGAACTATAACAATAAGATTATTCATCAAATCATTGAACATTTTACTGTCATTTATGTTTTTGGTCCGTCATGTTGGTTCTTAATTATGAACCACAACAAATGTAACATTTTCCGGTTTCTTATGTTGAACACTTTCACAAATCAATGAAATACACTGTTTTTCATTTATTATTTATTATTTTCCTTCATTAAAGAATCACAGCCTGTGAGTAGTACACACACACACACTCATCACTAGGCATAGCTCCTAACTCAAACAAGCACTTCTGTACGTGTATTCGACAGACCTCTGTCCTTTTTGAAGTCAAGCGCGTCCTGTTTATCCGTGACGATCTCCTTCATGTTCACCACGCTGCTGTGGTTGAGCTGTCTCAGGATCTTGATCTCTCTGATGGCTGTGATGGGGAAACCTTCCTTCTCATTGTCCAGTCTCACTTTCTTCAACGCCACCAGCTCACCTTCATCAACCAAAACACAAACACACCATCAGCGGTCAACGCTGCTCGACAAGCCAGAGCGCGAGAACTGTAGTGGTAATGAAAGATGCTGTTTTAAATCACGGCTGTGATGCAGAAATCTAATCCATGTGAAATCTCACTGATCCAAAATCCCACACGCGCCATAGCTGTAATGTTACAGCTGCAATATGTAACTTTTGCCTCTCTACTGCCATCTCTGTTTGGAGCAAAATTGCTGGTTACTTGTGGAGATGTTTCCTTAACGTGGATGACCAGTTTAAATTCTAAACAGTGAGAAAAAGCTACAAACGTTGCACAATGAGGTCCACAGACCTACACGGTTTAGCTCCAACCCTAATGAATTACACCTGAAGCAGCTAATCAAGGTCTGGGACTGCTGGAAACATCCAGGCAGGTGTAAACTCTGCAGGTTTGAGGACCTCCAGCAACATAGATTGAGACCCCTGCACTACTGAAGCCATAAAGGGAGGGAGGGACAGTGAGGCAAAATGAGGCAAACCATGCAGCCTGTTAAGATAAATTTACACTCATACTTCACAATCAGGTTTCATGTGGACACACTCAACAGCTGCAATCACCTGAAGCTCATTAGAACATCTCAGCAGCTTATCAATTATTCATCATACACGAGATTTGGAGGTGGCACACCTGTGTCTTTGTCTTTAGCCTTGTACACCTGGCCGTAGGTTCCTTCTCCGATAATGCCGATAATGTCAAACTTATCCACACAGCGTTTCCCCCAGTCAGTCTGAGTCTGCTTCCCCTCACCGTATCTCAGACAGCAAATCCTGGAGACATTTGACAAGGACACTCATGAACGGGAGACTTCTGGATTGTGGGTCATGCAATAGAAGCTACAGGGCTACCTAAGAACTTACTTTGGTCTCTTCTTGTAGGTCGGCTGTAGAAGGGTCATGGGCTCCCGGACAGGAGACTGCGGAGGGGAGGGGTCTCCGCCACTGAGCATCGGTGGGAGGGGCAATTCAGCAAGGAGGCGTGTCCTAACTTCTTTTTCCTTTTCTTTCTCCTTCTCTCGCTCCTTTCGCGATGACCTCTGGGAAAGACTCTTCTTTGGACTAAGAAGAGCACGAAAATACAAAACAGAGAGGAGAGAGGCCGTATGGTTTCTGGAACTGTTTACTGACACAAAAACAACTGAATATTTCATATAGACAGATTTTAGGCACCACAATATCAAACAGATACAGTAACCATGGAAGCATTACCAAGGTGGAGGGTTATGCATAGGCAACTCTGTGCACCACTCAAGAGGAAAACATTTGCACCTGAAAAAAAACTCCCAAATTAAGCATCTTCACAAGCCGGAAAAGATGTTGACCAGCTAGTGTCATTTATTGTGAAGAAATCAAGAACAAGCACAAAACGGCAAACACTACAAAACACAAAATGCAACTCATCTTTTTCGTCTTTACTTCCTTGACTAATGTACTAACACACCTCCATTTCTACTTAAAAAAAAACTTTCTTATACTGTGTTGAAATATCTGAGACCTGTCTATAGCACTTATTCACTGTTGCCTCGTTGTAATTGAAGTTGCTTCCTTGTCCTCATTTGTAAGTCGCTTTGGATGAAAGCGTCAGCTAAATGACTAAATGTAAATGTACAGTAAAAACTATACATGCGTTTACACTGCTAGGACACCTGTGTGGACATAAGGAAACTGACCTCATACAACCACTTAAAAGCAAAGACTGGACCACATTTACATGCAATTTACAAGCCCAACTGCTGTTTTGCAAATAATACTGCTGACTAACAGTATATAGAGTAAGCAAAACAGGCCCAGCTCCAAAACTCTATGCAGCTACACTTCTGCTGTGCAATGCCGTTTAGACCGAGTCTCCACGCAGAAATCAATACGTTTGCAACAAACAAAATGATTGGAGGAACATTTTATGGCCCTGCGTCTTCCACAGAAGATAATCACATATATTTAGACCACTTTACATAGCGAAGAGAATATTAGCACAGAGACACGTGTACTGCTAACACGAGAGGCTTTAGTGTGTCGCTCAAGACTCACCTGTCTCTTACGTCCCCCAGAAGAACCGGCGGCAGGGGAAGAGGGGGAAGCGTGGAGGTCTTCACTGGGCGTGCAGGACTGTGTGTGTGTTTCTGGGTGGGGTGGGAGGGAACAGATTTAACAGGTGCTGAGGGCGGAGCGGCTGGTGAGGGGCTGGCTAGAGGAAGAGGTGGAGGAGATGAGAGAGGAAGTGGGGGCGGAGAGTTGGCAGGAAGAGGCGGAGGAGAGGACAGGGGTAGAGGAGGAGGACTGGACAACGGGGGAGGCGGAGCCACAATCGTCGCCTCCGCCGTAACGGCGCTCGGAGGCGGGGAGGGAGGTCTTTGTGGCTCGGGGGGCGGAGCCGTCTCTATCGTCGACTCGGTGTTTTTCGCCGGTAAACTTGTCGCGTTTGACGTGGTTGTAAGAGAGGGAGAGTTCTTGGCGGCCGCTGCTTGACGCTCCTTCTTCCGACGCGTGAGCTCCGCCCCCAGGCTGGACGTGATTGGCAGATGTGAAGAAGGCGGGGAACGGCTCTCTTGTCGACTGCTGTGGGAGGAGCTTCCGCTAACACCTCCGGAATACAAAGAATGTTTTTTCGTGCGAGAGTGGGAGGTGGAACGGCGAGAGGAGGAGTAGTGAGGAGAGCGGCTTCGAGAACGCAGTGATCGCCTAGGGAGAACAAAAAGACATTTATAAATTAGATTAAATTAACAGACCAATGCGAAATATTTACAGTTTTAAAGTGTAAAACTACTTAAGTAAACAGTAATACATGTAAATGTTAGGATGTCATTTTCAACATACCTATTATACAATATGCCTTAAGTAACGTGAACAAAAAGGAAGAACTAGATTAATGAAAAACAACATTTTTTGTTACCCTTGCCAATATTGACGGATTTGTTTCATTAAAAATTTATCAAATGCTGCTCTTTCTATCTTATAATGAAACATTCTCTTTATGAATGAGCTATACGGTGTTTTACGCTCCAAAAAAAATCACTTTTTTGCAAACATCTTTCACTATTATAAAAACACGCTTAACTTCAGTAACCTTAACGCATATTAATAACAGAGAATGATTTAGCATGGATCAAATACTTTACTGTATCTAAAGCAGCACATTTTGGCTTGGGCTGTTCACACGTTGACGATCAGAAATACATTTACATCCTCGACTTTTCTCAATGTTAAAAAACAGCTAATGATCAACAATAGATTGCGTGACAGAAACGCTGCCGTTTTCCCCTTCATTTGTATACCTGTTCACATAAATACATTAGTAAAATATTATCAAATTTAACTGACAAGCTATCATTTATCTGCAAGTAAAAAAAATGTGCTGACGAGGCTGTCAACAGCACAAATGTCATCAGAAGTCACTTCCTACTGAAAAGTCAAACATTTCAAGAACAACAAAGGACTAAATAATAATTCAAGAACTCAGTGTAAACGATTCATTGTTGTTGTTGTTGTTGTTTTGAATGATTGCTGCAACAACAAACAAATGACATCACGATTATGTCACTACCTGTTAACCTGCGACTCCACAAACATGAGACGATTAATACTGACCAAATACAGACACACAAAAACAACATCTACATTTCATTGCACTGCACAACAAAACATCAAACCAACAGTGACAAAAAAAGACACATTTAGCTAACAACCGATCAAATACAGCAAGTAGAGTCTTATCCAATAAAGTGTGTCAGTGTGTGTTTGTGCATGTGTCAACTCACCGGGATACCGGACTGGTACTGGATGACCGCCGGGTGCCATACGGAGTGCCCGGTGAATGTTTTCTGCTCGCATATGGACTTCCGTCCTTCTCACAGCTCGAAGACCTCCGCCTTCCATAGGGACTCTCTGATCTCTGTCTGCTGCGCCTCGAGGCCTCCCTGTACGGGCTTGGACTCGCGGCTCTGCGCCTGGAGGAGTAGCTATTTTCCAGCTCTGCGGTGGAGGAACTGTCCCCTCCACTTCTCCTGGGACTGACCGAAGGGGCAGTGGCTTTCCGTCTAGGACTTCCGCGAGACTGGCCCTTACGTTTGGGGCTTGCTTTGCTGCTCTTGGAGGCCTTTCGGCGGCTCTTGTCCTCCTCGTATCCCTCTCTCCTCTCCTTCTCCTTGCGGGACTTTGATGAACGCCCGCTTTCCTTGCTATGAGAAGATGATGCGGAGGAGGCGCTGCTGCCGAAACTCAAGGCCGGCTGGACCACAGCCGACTGGAGATAGTCAACGGATCTCTTACTGCCGGACTCCTCTGAACGTCTGGATGTCGAGGCAAGGCACACGGACTTCTCCTTAGTCCTCTTGCGGCTTTCTTTGCTCCCTCTGTCTCGTTCCTTGCTGCTCTTTTTGGCCCTTTCCGCCCCTGACTCCCTAACCCGGGAGTCTTTGGGCTTTTTCCTCGACCGTTTGTGTTTATGGATCCTATTACCATAATCAGGCGATTCTACTTGAAAGTCTCTGCTTTCAACTGATTTCACACCTGCTGGAGAGTCCAGGAACGGGTCTGAGTCGGAGCTGATGTCGTCGTACTCCACCAGCGGCTTGATGGCGCCCACTGCTGGCAGCGCGGCGGAACTGCACACGGAGGCGACGACAGCGGATTCGGCCTCCGGTTTGGACTTGTTTCGCTTGAGCTTGGAAAATGTGGACGAGCCGGACGACTTGGCGAGATGCTTCCCGGACAAGGCGTGCAATGGTTGACCCGTTTTACGCTCCCCAGCGCCCGCCTGCTGCTGCTGCTGGTGCAACGATTCAGCCTTCCTTCTGGTCGCATGCAGGCGGTCTGATCCAGGCATGCTAGTGTCCTCCGGAGACTTGGACCTTTGCGGTCAAGACAGCGCATGAAAAGCAAAAATCACTCAGTGCTGGTTGAACATCTAATGTCCTACAGGACGGAAAACTTGGAAGCAACCACAACAAGCAAGATGCGCAGGCGATTTGATGCGCACAGCTTATACAGAAGTCATGCCCTCCCTGGTTCAGTTGAGCGGGAGGCGGCTTCCTTGCAAAAGGGTTCAAAATATATCCAAGAAGTTGCACACGACAAAAACGATGTTTATAGCGATAAATATTATTCGTGTCCTTCACGGTGGTGTCACGGGGTGCCTCAATCAACGCATTGCGCTCGCGCCTCTCCACTGCGCGGCTAGCCGAGGCTAAGCTAGCGTCCCTCGAAAGACAAAAACGACAGGACAAAAACACGGGCTCCCTTGTTTTTAGTTTGCTTATCCTTGCTCGGTATCAAAGTCTAGCAAGACGTTTAGTTCTCCTCGCGCACGGTTCCCGAGCTTTGCCCAGGTAAAGCTCGCCGTGCGTGGACGTTTCCCCACATAACTTAAAATAAAAACGGACCCCTTTGCTTCTGGTTCACATAATTCGCTTTAATGTTCAATGTAAACTCATATTGATCGGAAATGGTCACATATTTATGTGTTAAAATTTGTTCCAGTTCACTTAAGCGGCTCTGGGTAGAGACCAGACCTAGAATTTGGGCGATGTTCGTGGATATAAAACCCTCCACGGCCCTCAGTTCAGAAAGAATTCACATCATCCATTACAGCCAAAATTATGCGCAGCCTCCTCGGCGCATGCGCGCTATACGCTCCTCCCACGGAAAAGGAAACGTCAACAAACGGCCACGGGACGCGCTCGATAAATGCAGAAATAATATCTGTTATTTATTGGGGAAACACACAGGTTTAGACATACCTAAAAAGAAGTTTATTAAACCCTTTGCCCCTTTCCTACATGTTTCCATGCGTGTGTATTTACTGTGTTTCTATGGGACAAGAACGCTGTCCGTCTTCGTGGTTACTAGGCGACAGCCAATCAAATAAGGGTGAATGTTTTCCATTCACCCGTAGGGGAATTTTGCAGAATTTGCCAATATATAAATGTTATGTATTGATATTTTAAGGACAAAATAACAATATATGAATGTATAACGATTTAAACACGTGATACATGTATATAAGTAGCACTGCACTGTACATAATATATTGTTTAGTGATTTCATTTCGCAATAACTAAGTAATTAAGCAGGTTTCAACGGAGTGTATTTTACGTCTGTAAGCGTTTATGTACTGTGAAAGTATGCTGGACTTGTAGTTGCGTTCTTACAGTTTAATTAAAACGTTAATTTAAATAAACGTAGTATTTTACATGATACAAGCTGTTGGTGTCGCTTATGGATGTCGTGGAGTCTGCATAATCAATTATTTTCCAACTGCAATGCTATCCACTAAATCAAACATGTAATTACTACATATATTACACATATAATTTATAGATGGTGAAACGTAAGAGAGGCAGAAAAAACGAAACATTTATTTGTTATTTTTACGTATTGTATTTCTTAAATCCTAACTCCTTCTACCTGAAATGGTCTAAAAGTGTCTTAAAGTTTAGCTCGCTCTATTTTCTATG
>JAZGTJ010013658.1:0-14782 GCA_036877575.1 Botia almorhae
AGAACTGTGGTAATTTATAGTAATAAAGAAAAAATTACATATAACAAATTACAGTATCCGCGAAACCTCTAATACTTCAAGACCAAATCTGGTGACCATAACTAAATGTTTACTATTTTTAAAGTTCCAACTTTTTCCAACTTTGTGTAACTGTGATAAAACAATAATACTTTCAGTTACAAAGTTATAGCCAGGCTTACAACAAGGCAAGGAGAACTTTAGGATTCTCTGTGTTCTGTTGATGTTTTCAAAGATCACTCTTTAGCTCTGCTGTTGCAGATGATGTTGAATGGCTGAGGAGAACGAACCATTCCAAAAATCCCATCCATGTGTGGGCTCTCTGCACCTGCTGGCCATGAGAACTGAATCCGCTGTAGAAGATAAGTGATGAAGAGGAAGAGCTCGGTTTTTGCCAGGGTCTCACCAGGACAAACTCTTGGACCTGATGAATGGAGATTCAGCACATTATCAGCTGTGTTGTACTGGCGCTTAGTCATCTCTATTTATTTCGTAGTCACAAAGATGTGCTGACTCACCCAAGGAGAATGGCAGAAACGCCTCTGGTTTGTAGAAACATCTACTATCATCTAAGAAGTTCTCTGGATTAAAAGTGTCAGGATATTTCCAGTGCTCCTTATCACTTAAAATTACTGTTAAGTTTGTGAATATCTGAGTTCCCTAGAAAGACACAGTTTTTTATGGGAACATTATTTTTTACTAATTGAAAAGTTAAGTTAACACCAGTTTTTGGAACAGCCCTCATCCTGCCAGTCGTGCGTTTATTACCTTAGGAATGTCATATCCCCCGAGTTTTGAAGGCTGAGTGGTTTCACGTACACCACCAAGAGGTGCGATGTTGGCACAGCGCTGAATCTCATGTACAGTAGCATATGTGTATGGAAGTTTGTCACGGTCATCCATGCCGGGCAGTCTGTCATAACCCAACACCTGAACTATCTCCTCATGACATCGCTCTGGTTAAACAAAGACATTTTTTTCAATGCTAAAATAGTTCATATGATCTTATCACATAACTTTAAAATCCTATTTTGTATTTCCTTTAAAATACTATTAGAACCACGCTGGACATTGACACAACGCTCCACAGAACTCAGTCAGTCATACATGTTTAGAATATGCCTGAG
Source organism: Botia almorhae (assembly GCA_036877575.1). Taxonomy (NCBI): domain Eukaryota; kingdom Metazoa; phylum Chordata; class Actinopteri; order Cypriniformes; family Botiidae; genus Botia; species Botia almorhae. The sequence goes on from JAZGTJ010013658.1 coordinate 1,146, forward strand.
AAAATTAGCATAATTTTTTTTATAGTGAACTATCCCTTTAAAGGTGAAGTTACACTTTGCACCCCTGAATCTCTCTTATCTCTCTTATAATTACCAATGTTATAACTCAGTACCTTGTACATCTGGATGTTGACTCAAGTAGATAAGCCCCCATCTAATGGTGGTTGCCGTGGTGTCGGTTCCAGCCAAAAACAGATCACTTACAGACATCACCATGTTCATCTCGTGAAACGTAGAGTCCTCATTGGACTTTTGCTGCTCCAAGAAAATACAATGCGTGTCAATTTCAAAATTGCATGTCAAAAAGGATTTACTCATTGAAAACAGATCAAACATCAACCGTCTGTACTTTTCTATTAATCCTGAAAACCTTGATTGATTGTCTAGGTCTATTTAATTGGAATAGGAGTTAAATTCTGCAGCAAGGCAGATTGAATGCTGCACAGCTGCTGGAGTATTATGGTGATATCTCACTTTCTCCATCTCCAGCAGGTAGGCATCAATGAAGTCTCGGAGGTTGTCTGGATCTAGAGTTTTTCTGTGTTCTTCCACTGCCTCTTTGATAAAACCTTTTAACTCTTCGGCATTCTGGTAGATTTTCTGGTGTGGCCCAGGAAAGTGCTTGATGACGGGAAAGAAGTTAAAAATCTGAAAAACAACAACAACAACAACAACGTACCTGAATAAGAAAAATCGTCTCTCATTTATGGGGCTTTTCGTCATTGTTGATAGTGTTGACAGTGGAATGTAAACAGTGGAGCCAACTGGTACAGTTACACGCAAGCACCTCTACTAGAGACCTCAATGGAAGGCCAGATTTGCTTTTGATGCGCTTAGTGTAACTTATAATTCCATTTTTACCCAATTTTAACAAGTAAAAATGCAACTATGATGAGTAACCATGGGAGCGTATTTGGCTTGCCAAAGACCTGTAGTGATTAAAAAGCTGTCAATGTGAATTTACCTTCAGGAAATAAACAATATTTAATGGCTTTAAAATGTTTCATATATGACACCGTCGATTTTTATTGGTTCAAAATATCACTCCACCGTAAACTCCACAATATAAGCAAATGTGACAGATGGATACCAAAAAAAATGACAAAATGTCACTAAGTTACATTAAAACAAATACTTGAAAATACCTGGAAATGTAATTAAAGAGACAGTTTTCACTTTTTACTTAAAAATTATTGCTTGGTTTGGCGTGAACACTGTTACCTGCACATACCTGCCCAATAAGTGACCCTGCTAGCATGATGTTTTCATTGAGGATTTTCAGAAGGTACGTGAAGCGCTTGTTATCATAGTCGAAGCGATCTCCAAACACGATGGAACAGATAATGTTGGAAACTGCATTCTGTATGGTGTGCTGGGGGTCAAATGCTGTGCCTTTAACAAAAACCAAATCATGTGTTAGTCAATGTTAAGAGTTACTTTAGACCCAAGACAATCTCATAATCAATAATTTAGACTATTTCTAAATAAGAATATAAATGAACACTGAACTTAAAAGTGCACATAGTGATGCTTCACTGTGAGGCAACTTTTGCAAGAAGTCATAAATGATAAATTCATAAATTTAAAGCATACTCAAGCAGGGCAGTATAGTACATAAACATTGAAGAATGTATCCAAAGACTGAAATCCTTAGAAACCTTCTGCTTTGAGCATTTCGGCAATCAGGTAACGCCCTTCCTCTAAAACACGGTCCTCCACTGATTTCTTCCCCAGACCAAAGTTCCTCAGTGTGTGGAGAGCGAACCTTCTCTGTTGCCTCCAGGAGTGACCAAACGTGGCCATGACTATACCTGAGCAGAACACACAAAATCATTCGGCATAAGAAAAAATAAGGACCTCATATATTCAGGCCAAATTAGCTTTAAATGCTCTCAGTATTCAAGTGCTCTCAGAGCATTAAAGAATAAGTAAGCCTACCATAGTGTTCACACATTGAGGAACATTAAATCATTAACCAATGACATTAAATCATTAACCATAGAAATAACTGGCCCCCTTAAGCTACTTGTATGATCTCAAATGACAGTGTATCTGCCTTCTGTCTGGAGACGGCAGATATAGTGACATTTGACACATTTTTCCTTTCGTTGTTTACATCTACATAGACGTTGTTGGACAAAGCAGCTCACGGTTGTTTACAAATCATACTGTGGTATTTGATTAGTTTTTCCATACAGAAGAGTTCTTAATGTAAAACATATTTTTATATTTAATATTTTTTCTCTCACTTCTTCCCAATCAAAACATAATTTGATCACGATTTCAGTTCGTCACCACAGCTCAAAATATAAATCACTATCATTATTATGAACTTACCATTGCAAACTGGGGTAGAGAGATTGATTTGAACACTGACTTGTTAGGTATTTGCTCAACTGTTTTTGTTAAAGAAGAAACTGAATGCAGCTTTAACTTTCCAGTTCTTCGACCTAAAGACAAACTTAGCTGCAGTTAACTGTTGTCAAAAAAACTGCAGAACAATGCGTCACTGACCATATCCACCAGTTACCCAGTCAAGAACTGGCACAACTGGTCTTCCAGAAAAAGCATTTTGGACCAGAGCTTCCTTGGTGATCTGGACTGTATTCAGGATTATTACTGGCTGCCTTCCCATGTGGACTGTGGACATCTCACCATACTGAGGCATCTGTTCACACAAATTTACAAACCTTCAACACAAGCTCAAATGGTTTGAGATTCCTCACTCAACTAACACTGTGCAGACCTTCCAGTGTATGAAGTACCGTTTCACAATATTACACACAAAAACAAATCCAAGCCCCTTGAACTTATAACCACAACAGACTTACCAATCTAATGAACTCCAACGGGTTCCTCAGAACATAAGGCAAGGAACCAACAAAAGGCAAAGGTCTGGGACCAGGAGGAGTTTGTGATCTGGATATATTTATCCAAAATATCTCATATAGAACCAAAAAGATCAAGCCTAGAAACAAAGCCAGGCCCATAGCATATACATCTAAATTCATCAGAGAAGCCCACATGGTGACAGATTAATTCCAAGACAAACAAGAAAGATTCGCGCGGCCGGAAGGCTTTAAAAAGTTCATGCAGATCAAGAAAAAGGACAGGGAGAAGTTGTGGTGCAAGAGGGAGGAGACAGGGAGAAGTTGCAGTGCAAGAGGGAGGAGACAGAGAGAAGTTGCAGTGCAAGGAGGAGACAGAGAGAAGTTGCAGTGCATGAGGGAGGAGACAGAGAGAAGTAAGGAAGAGTTTGACATGCCCATTCATGTTACATTTTAGTTCTGCTGCTTTGAATATCCACACATTCAAGACATTGTGACTAAGGACAGCGTGTAAAAATCAGCCCCATACAACCCCACAGAATTTATTCCATAAAATAACACATCACCATGTTGGTTTGCTTTTTCTTTATTTTTTTTGGTCTTTTCTTGATTTTTTTAGCTCTTTTTTTGACATTTTCTTGGTTTGCTATAGGGAAGGTTTTTGGCACTACATAATTTTCTCACTGGGCGTTATGTTTGATTTTCCTATCTAAAGCCTTTGTCCTTATGCAAGCAAAACAGGAATACAGCTAATAAAAATAAAGTGAATACATTTTAAATCCTTATTTTACACAAAATAAAAACACTTTTTGGACCCCTCCAAAAATAGGGGTATTAAAATATTTGACATTTTGCATCACAATTTAATGTGATAATAAACAGAAACAAAAGGAAAACCGAAACTGTACAAAAATGATAAAATTCATTTTAAAAAGTCTCAAAACCAAATGATGCAAAGTTAGTCTTTTTTTTCTATAAGGACATTGGGCATTGGTTTAAAAAGTGTCACTTCATTTCTTCTGTTGAATGTAGTTCAGATTGCCATGCCGACCGTGTTGAATAAGTGGGTAATGTTGATTGGCCACCACTGAACCTGCAAAAGAGGCAAATAGGGCTGTTGAAGGCGACATGTAGAAGGCAACATTGCAGCATTGTGAAGAGCACTCTGTAAATTGAATTTCTAATTAAATTTGAATCCTTTGACTCTCTCTGACGATGTACCTTGTGAGATGAAGGGTTTGTTGGGCGGCTGCAGGTAGGGTGGCATGCGGTAGGGCATGTATGATGGGGATAGTGAATATGGAGCTGAGCTACTGTGCTCCCAGGAACGAGAGCCTTGATTCACAGCGCCAAACCCCGAGGGGAAACTAGGATCTGACACATACAGAGAGAACAAAAGAAGAGTAAATATAGCAATTATTAAATGCACATTCTGAAAACACAACCTATTAAAACCCTACCGGAATACTGTAAAAATTACACACATTTAAATAGAAAACCTCAAAATTTCAATTGCAATTAAACATAATGAATTACAAAACAAATACTAACACAAAATAATGAATTATAAAAACTGTATTAACTGTTCAGCATTTTCTTGTGTTTTACAAACTGTGATTTCAGGCAGGTAACGTGATCTGACAGACAGCCCAGTTAAACCTGTTTAAAGTGCTAAATCTAACAGAGGTGACGTCACCCAGTGAACCCAACACACCTGTGAGACTTACCCGAGCTTACAAACACCACCTGCTCTCACACATCACATGTACACCAGACACAGACACTGGTCTTACTTGACCAGTGAGTTACTTTCAGACAAGCGATCAATCACAGATAACATCCACATGTACATGTTATGCAACACAAAACCAGACATTTTATGTTTGTAAAATTCACCTAAGCTGCTTTACAGATAATTATCACCAATTACACTTTGAGAGATTATAAAACCAAAAAAATCAACATGGCAGATGCCATGCATCAAAGCGTCATACGGTGTATTCAAGCTCAATTTTTTACATTTACGGTAAATTATAATTATGTTTTTTACAGTATGTGTTTCCTGGGAAGCAGACCCACGACATTTTGCCATACTAATGCAATGCTCCACCAGCTGAGCTACAGTAACAGTACAGTCCTACAGTACCAGTCTTAATTTACCTACAATGCAAGTCAGTTGTGATTTTATGTTGATAGCATTAAGCATTAGCATTAATAATTACTATTTGTCATATGATAATGGTGTCTGTTCAAGTGTGTACAACCTTTAGTAAGTCCTTCACAAACACACACACACACACACACACACGCAGTGACTGTGAGAACAACACCCGTGTACCTGTCTTGTTTCCCACTGTGCCATTTCCCACTAGTGGCCCTGGATTGAGATGGTGATTTTGCCAGTGGTGTCCTCTATCTCTGCCAGGACCGCCCACCCCCCCGGCCACCCGCCCTGCTGAAGGCTGGGCAAAAATGATGCTGGGGTCATTCAGGTTCATGGGGTTGGGGCTCACCACCTGCCCGCCTCCAGACCCGCCCCCACCTCGCACTGCAAACTTCAGGCCTGGTGAGGCGGCGTGCTGGGCGGAGCTGGCAGAAGCGGTGGTAGCCCCAGAGCCCTGGATGATGGGGCCATGGACAGGCCAAGACCCTGGAGCAAGGGGTGACTGTTGGGGGTGGGAGGATAACACACCCAGTGCAGATAGCCCAGCGTGAAACTGGCCTGGATGGGAGTGTGGAAAGCTAAATATGGGAAGTTGGACCTGTGGGACCTGCTGGGGTTGGGAGGGTTTGGGGTGTCCAGCAGAGGAAGAGGAGGACGAGGAAGGCTTGCTGCTCTGGGGCGAGATGGACGCTTGGCTGAACGGAGATGGCTGAGGGGAGTATGGGGGAGTCTGGCGCGTATCAGACTGAGGAAAGAGAAGAAAAACAGGTTACAGCTGTGTATATTTAAACTATCACAACAAATGTTCGGACCTTTCCTCAGTGTTGATCAAATATTTGCGAAATATATATCTGCAGTGATTTTAGCGATGACAATATGGTATATTTTTAGTAGATTGTATTTAGTAGTATTTTACTACTTATATTAAACACTGTGCATCTATTTGGTAACAATGTTTGATCTAAAATTTGTTTGTCTTGGTTTTCAAGAGTCACTTTAAAGAAAAACATAAATATCAGTAAACGCTTCATAAAGGTCATAAATAATGACATAAATGTCATTATAACCCACATCACCCAGAGGGTATTATTTCTTACACATTCAGAGGGCTGTCTGTTCCGGCTGACTCGATCCTGGGCTGGAGCACCTTGAGGGATTGGGATGGACTGAGAGCTTGCCATGGTCCGTACCATGTGAGGTACTGTAAACAAAGGACATATCAGTCAAATGCTGTTAAACACTGCCCCCTCCTGGTCTCACTGCACAACCACAACACTCAATAACAATGTTTTTAAGGTAGTAAACTAAAACCAAAATACAGACGGGGAAGGCAGAGAGAGCAGAGTTAAGTTTAAAATAAAAAACTAGCATACTGCTTGTGGTATATTTTGTGCAGTATGCACATATATATTGCAAAATACTTCTTAGTATAGTAAGTGATATAAATATGTAGTTTAAAACAGTAAGTGAATCAGTAGGCCTTACGATTTCAAGAAGCATTTCAGCAGGTGGTATGCTACATTGTCACAATCTAACTGCATGTTTACCCTAGCAAAAGGCATCCACTTCAGGTGACAAAAAGAAAGCATTGCATTGTGGGATAGGAGTGTTTCATTAAATGTGGTATACAATATAATAATTGTACCGTGTCATTTTGGTATAAAATGCATGCAAAAAATAAATAAATAAACCCACAGGAAATATACATACTACAGAAATGATGAGTGTTGTGGCTATTCCTATGATTGGTAGATACCAATCATAGACCAATTATAATTTAGAATGCAAATATTGCAATCAGACATAAGTGGCCGTTAGATGGCTGTACCTGGTCCAGGTGCTGTTCTCTGACGCGGGTGTTTGTAATCAGGACAGTCTCTCCTCACATGACCCATGTCACCACACTGAAAACAGCGTCGCTCTCGGGGCTCTCTGTCCTCCTCTCGCACCTCCTCATCTCTCTCGTTCTCCTTTTTCTTCATTCTGAAAACAAAACACAGACGTTCTGAGATTCATTTCCTTCTTAATTACCTCGAGTCACGCAAGGAGTTCTGACACATTCATTCACCTGCGCCTCTTTGGGCAATCCTTCATATAGTGACCGATCTTCCCACAGATACGACAGCAGCGGTCATTAGGAGCCAACTCACCGTCTGTCAACACCTGTGAGTCAAAGAAGTAATCCTGGGAGAGAAAGAACGAGAGACAGTGTGAACGAGGGCTGTTGGCCACGAGCATCCGGAACAAGTCGGTACGGACTGGGACTCACAGGTTCTGTTCCAGGATGGGGGTAAAACGGAGTGCCAAAAAGTTTCCTGCCGTTGATGAAGGCTTTCATGATGAAGTTGGTCACTGTGCAGAGAACAGACACGATGAAGCACGCGCTTGCCGTCACAGCAAACAAAAAGTGTGTGATAAACTTCTGCTTACTTTTGCGAGAGACACCAGCACCAAGGTTATGGTTCAAGTCAAAGGGATCTGTTGGTAAAAACAAGGACAGAATATCACTGTAACTTACAGTTCCACGTCATAGCCAGATACAACACGACACATTCACAACGTTGATGTAACAAAAGGTAGCCCGATGTGACCAAAAGGCAGTGAGCGGAGGCTCGAACCTTCGATTGCGATGCATTTGGACGTCCACTGCTTCTCGAAGGTGGTGAGGCGCTTGTGCTGGCGGATGGAGATGACGTGCTCTTTAAAATCAAACTCTTCTGTGTAGAAACGCAGCAGGCCGAGCCAAAGCTCCCCAACGGTCTCCTTGTTCTGGCTGAGTTCCGGGAGACGACGCCTCTGCATACACACAAACACGAGGTAAACGTGCTGACTGTACCAGAAAATATGTCTGCTGCATTATATGTTCATGTTTTCAAACCATTAGAATAGACCTCCATGGAACATGTCTTGAGACAATGGATTTTTTGGGGGCGTTTTGAAATAATAATGTGATGTATCTGTGGAGATCTTGCAAAATCCTTCTCAGTCCAACAGAACATTTATAACAAACGCTTCATTCTGAAATAGCAACCGTGAGCTCATTCATATAAGCTCACATTGGCACAGTATTAAGACACTAATCACACAACCCTCACCAGTTCATCGAGGTCATCAAAGAAGTAAGCATTCCAGCCATCAACCATCCTCTGAGGAGTGGAGTTCCCATCGAAGATCTGCAGAACCACCAACAGACCATTTAAAGCTCAAAATAACTATTCTGGCGTGTCCATGAGACCACAGAGGTCCTTCTCAGCTACAGAGATGTTAGTTCAGATGTTTGTACCTCCTGTAAAACAGGTATGACTGGTGGTTGTCTCTGCTGAAGGAAGTAGAGCACCATGAGGATGTACGCATAGGAGGAGAGACTTCCTCTGGAGGCGTCGCCGATGTCACAACGCTACAGAAACACACACGCGCACACACACACACAGTTTCAGTGCAAGAATACATGTTTACAAACCTGGGTGGGGTATGAACATAGAAAAAATAATGCTTTCAGCAAGCAGGACAACAGAAGTATTGATATCTTCTCTTACCTTGGCAAATACTTTCATGGTGTAGCCCAGATACTGCACACGAGGGTCTATAGCAGCATATGTGGCCAACATCCGAGTGTTATGTTGAGCCTTATCAACAAAATACAATACAATTTAGATTTGTAAATGTACATACACATACATAGGAAGGTACACACATATATTAGGAGTGTGTGTGTGTGTCTGTCTCACCAGTGTGTTGTAGAGGCTAATATCTCCCTCTAGTCCGCTCTGCCTGTGTTCAAACTTCACTATAGGCACTTTAGCAGTTGTTATAGGCAAGATATTCCTTAGACCTGATCCACACAAAAAAAAAAACATCAGTCCATGCAGAAGAATCTCCCAATACCGACTTCAGTGTGAGAAAATCACTCATGTACCTGTGTGTTTCTTCAGAATCTTTGCCAAACCCTCAATGATCTCCTTACAGTTTAGTTTCTGTTCAGAGAGGAAGACAAAAACAGTGCTTAAAATGAAAACATACAGAGTTAAATTCCATAGCACCTTTTGCACCTTCCAAAACCAGTACACGTCTCACAACACAATCCCTGACAGACAGAGAAAATGCAAACAGGCCCTATAAAGGTTTGAGATCAGCCTGAAATGATTTAAAACGGCAAACATCAAGACACTGTTTTCAGGAGAGGATCAACAGCATTTGTTAGTCCGCATATAATGCCAAAAAAAGAGGTTTATTGATCAAGTGTGTAACAAATGTAATGTTTACAATACAAAATCAGACCAACATGGCAACATTGAGGGGGCAAACAGGGTTTAAACAACCCCATGTAACTACCTCTGCTGTATCATGACCCTCCAGTGTCATACAGATGTCCAAGTCACTGTCACGGAACCCAAAGCCGTTTTTAGAAGACCCAAACAAACACAGCTGGGCCTTATCTGAGGAGAAACATAAACCCCATCATCATCCAAATCAATAACATCCAAACATCTCACCAGCTTCACAACACACAATGTCAAAGTTACCAGATGCTTTTATTATTTTGCAGACTGATATTTAAGTCAACAAAAATCTGTTTATCGCTGCAGATTTTTTTGCGTTGTGTGTGTTGTAGGCGTGAACACACCATTATACTCTTTTCTAATGAATCGCTCCAGACTGGCCAGAATCTGCTCCCTCTTCTGCTGCTCTCCGAGAGTTGGTGACAGTTCACCTACAAACACAAGAACATCACCTCTGAACATGATAACGAACAGTTGCCCGTTTCTCAACTCAACTCAACTTTATTTATATAGTGCTTTTTACAAATTTTCATTGTTTCAAAGCAGCTGTACATGAATAAATGACATCTTCATGAATGACATCTTTATGAATGACATCTTCATGATATCTTCGGTTTCTGGGGTGGGGGTGACGTAATGATGTAAAGCAGGGGTCACACGGAGCGCTTACGGTAGCAGAGCAGACAGAGGTCATCCAGGATTTCTCTGAAGCGTTCGGTCATGGACGGCAGGGCCTTCAGCTCGATCTTTTTAAAGTCTTCGGGACACTCGTCTTTCAGGTGGCCGTCTCTCTTGCAGATGCTGCACACGACCGTTGGAGGCTGCAAAGCAAAGCGACCAGCAGAAACATACTATTTACCACAGTAAAGAGGTTACCAAATGCGTTTTATCACAGAACTGTCATATGATATGGGTGATGATCCATTTTCAGTCCTTTCATGTCTATGCAGTAGATTTACTTCTATATTAAAACACCATCAGCATAAAATGCAGACAACCACAAATTAACTATTGACTGTTAAACGATGGTGTGAGTTTGGTTGGATTGCTGTTTTGCCTTTTAATACTCTTAAATGACTCTACGTGACCCACATGGAACTTATCTAGATATATCCAGACATTGGAACTTCACAGGGACATAAAAGCTTGGGGTCGGCTCTTTTGACTTCGGCCAACCAGCAAAGTCCCAACTAATGCCCTAGCAACCACCAACCACATCACAGCAGTGCAGAGATACAAGCCAGTGCCACTCAGATTGTCTTCAGAAAACAAAACTTTAGTCTGAAACTATTGTATCGCTCCTGTTGGCAGGATAGTTACCTTTCCTCCAGTGAAGATCATCCTGTCAAAGATATAGTGGATGTCCTCGGGAGCAATGCTGTCTTGCTCCGGCTCCTTCTTCAGCTCCTCTTCCTCACTGTCCATCAGCAGGCCGTTCTGGGCTGAGGGCAATGACAGAACGTCACTCGCCACGAGTTTCTTGAAACCTTCTCTCAGATTTTTCTCCTCATCCTCTCCATCATCACTGCTCTCCCTTTCTTCCTCTCCCCTGCTGTGAGCCCCAACGCTCCTCCGTTCCTGACTGTGGGATTTGGCCCTCCCATCGTGACCATGCGAGCGTGTTTTGCCGTGGCGTCTGGATTTCTTCCTCAGTAAACCGCTGCTGCCGTTGGTTCCGTTCCGGCTCTGAGGGCAGGCGAAGTACTTGTACGCCGTGCGGAAACGCTCCTGTATGTACTCGAACACCATCTGACTGTTCAGACTACGAGCAACGTTCCTCTTCAGTGCAAATGGGTCTGGAACAATCAAATGACACAATGTGGTCAATTACAATTATGTCCTGATCTATAAACCATACACCTCAAAGATGGTGTATTTTTTTTTTCACATGACTGTAGTTCTCCATGCAATTCTCCAAAAACAAATGTTTTAAACTCTGGCCTTCCATAGACTTACATTAGACAATAGGTAAGGTAACCACTTCATCTGTTCTCTCTCTCTCTCTCTCTCTTACCCTCGATGGCGAGTCTACGACGAGGCCAGCTTTTCAGTTCCCGTGGCAACAGCTCTTTCAGGCGGACACTGATGACATATTCCTCCAGCGCGAACTCCAGCGTGTAGAAACGCAGCAGCTCCAACCACAGCTGACCCAGAGACGCGCTTTCTGGCCGCTCTGGTGTTAGACGAGACTACAAACACACGCATGGGCAAACCAACATTTTTTATAAGTCTCTAGAGCGTTTGAGTTTCTTTCTTTATAACACAGCTTAAATAGGAAAAATCTGTAAGAAAACTGTTGGGTGGTCACCTTGCCCTTAGTGTGTTCTCTATTCTTTTCTATCTTCTCCACAGGGTTCCTGGGCTCTGGTTTGCCTTTGTGCTCCCCGCGGCCCTCACCTGCAGGGGCGGGTCTGTGTTCCCAGCCCACAAACAGATCTGATTCCATCCCTGTCAGGTGATACTCATCCACTCGCTTCACCTCGAAGCCCTCAATCTGATCAGACACACAACAGTCAACCATCACGGTCATACACTAAATTCTACAGCTTCTACAGCTGTAAGAAGGTTTAACTTGTCATCCATGTTAAGAAAACGGGGGTTGTTGCAGCCTAGTGCTTAGAGTCTGACTTATAACCCAAATGTTGCTGGTTCGATTCCCAGTGCTAGCAAGAAACAACTGAGGTGCCCCTGAGCAAGGTATGTTACCCTTGATTGTTAAAAACAGAGAACAAATTCAGAGTACGGGTTAACATTCTTGGCCTGCACATCACTGTTCTATTCTATTCCATCTCCGCAATTAGCTTGCAATTTTATGTTTAAAGCAGAGATGGCAATAAAAGTTTTGCCACCGGCTGGCAAAACGAAAGTGAATACATAACCCATTAGAAACAATATGGTGCATAGCTAAAATATTTAAGTCATTTAGCAGAAGACTTTATATTAAGTAACTTTCAAATAAACATTATAAGTGACCCTGTCACCATGCACGATAAACTAATATCAGACTTAAAATTTGAGGTTCACAAAAACATCGGTTCTTACCCAAGTTCCCAGATAAACTGGTAGGATGGGCTTCTCTCTCTGCTGAAGGAAGAAGATCACCATCAAAGAGAGAGAGTATGATGGTATTCCACCTTCTGCCTGACAGTCAATGTGGCACAGCTACAAACAAACATGCACACTGATTAGACCTGAACCACCATGACACAGATCTCTGGTGCTTGTGCAAGTGTGTGAGTCATACATTAGCCCAGTAACGAAACGCCAGCACCAGAGGTACCAGTCTTGGCTCCAGTGCAGCCAAAGCTGCGAGGTGATTGGTGGTAAGGCATGCGACATCATTTCCTGCGCTCACTTTGCACATTAACCCACTGCAGAGACAAAATAATGATTCATGTTTGTTATGATTAACTACTAATATGATTGTCAAAACATGTATGCATTGCTTGCTATTTTTAGCTTCGGTTTTAAAGGCGACGTGTGCCTGTTTTACTGGCATGGTAAAACTGACCTCGTCACATCTCTGCAGAAGATGACAGGAACTTTGGCATGAAAATCAGACTCCACCTCCACAAACTCAACTGGAAACAAAAGTGAAACTGGAGTTAATCAGAGCTCTTGAAACTTTCATAGGACATATACACACGACAAAGTTTCAGGAGTGACATCCACACACTTGAATGTGAGAGTTAATCTACTAAATTAGTTCTAAGTTCTGGGTGTGTAAACAGGAGTCACACATTAAACTGTGTGTGTACAAAACAGGATTGAGCACTAACAGGTTAAGTCACAACTAAATTTAGCTGCAGTGCATATGTGGCCATAATCTTGTCTAAATATTTAATACTCAATAACTGATGTAATACATCTAAATATGTATTAGTATATAGAAGTAATATGTATTAAAACGTCTCCTTTCATCAACGTTGATTTTGACATCCGTCCATAAATGTGAGGTTCATCTAAAAACTATAGATGTTACTAGATGTTAGGTTGTCTAGGAAGTTTCGACAAAAATATCTTAAAACTAGTACACACACATACATGCATAAATTCACCCATTCTAAACAAGAACAGTTTGTAGAATGTTTTGTAGGTGAATGAATGTAAACCAACCACTGTTCTTTAATATCTCCAGCACCTGGATCAACACGTCTGGTTGAGTCATCTGCAAACATACATGTGATCGTTTACTGATTTATTAACGCACATCTGTTGACATTAGAGCAGCAGAGGAAGTGAGAGGTGTAGAATTATATTCACACTCACAGTGGAGGGGTAAGAAACATCAATGTTGATGTCACTCGTTTTGAAGGCGAAACGTGTGAGGCAGGAGCCGTACAGGCGAAGAGAACACGCTGCATG